>WIGM01001005.1:0-14927 GCA_014235935.1 Colletotrichum musicola
AGCCGGGATTGATCGAACGGAAGAGCCAATAGACGGCAAGGCAGCGTCGCGGACAGAAACGATGTAAGCGCTAGAGCTCGGGTAGATGCTGCGACAAAACGAGCCCAAGGCAGAAGAGCCTCCAAACGCGGTTGCCGTATTGCTCATTCGCCGATCTCTGTGGCAATAGGCATGCCTAATGGCTTCTTGCCTGGAGTGTCTGTGCTTGTATGTAAAAACACAGGTTGGGGAAAACTCTACGTTGAGGACTCGGGCGTTCAGCCCACTGAGGCCTCAAGAGAAAGGATTCAACTCCACAGAGCCAGAAAGCGGCCTCACTCCCAATGCCCTGGGGCCTGCGGGTTCGCTGCAGTCACCGAGCTTCGCTCCCGAATTTCCGCAAGACGGGATCGCCTATCTGTCGCTTCTCATCCCTGTCGGGGCTGAGCAGCAACGGCAGAAGAGCCGTCTTGAAGCCACACAACCCCTGGAATAGCGCTGACAGTAGTGGGAACAACTGCCTATTGAAAGACACGTGTAGCGTCCGGATGGGCGTCGCTCTTGTCTGAGAGCTGCAACTTCGCCTCATTCTCATGCACAACTCATCATCAACACAACGGTCCACTGCAGAAAGGAAGAGGAAACATCTCACTTCGGACTAAGCTCAGGCTGCCTCCTGAACATATTCTCATGGCCTGTCATTCGGAAAAACGTCCGAGTTTCGTCCACCGCCGCCAACTACTACTACTTCCAAAGACCATCAAGACGCTAATAATCACACTACATCAGAAAGCCCACGAAAACGCCCTGTCACCTATCGCAAGTCCACTCATTTCCAACTGCTGCTGACAGTCACCGCCGTCGCGCACCCCCGCGGCACCGTATACGACCGGTTCGGGTCGCTCTCCCACGTCGCAGCGCCGCCCAACGCAACGTTGATGAACTTGTACTCGAACGTTTGCCCGGCCGGCAGTGTCACCGTGTAGGTCCACAGATTGTTCGCGCTCGTGTACTGCGCCGCCGAGAGCGCCGGCGCCGAGGCCGCGTTCCAGCTCCCCAGCGCTGGGATCGACCCGGCAATCTTGATCGTCTGCCCCGGCACCGTCTTCACGATCTCATTGAACGTGACAGCCACACTACTGGCTGCCGTGCATGCGCCGCTCGTTGCCGTTGCGACAGCGGATGTGGTCCGCGTCGACGTCACTGGGTTGCTTCCGCCGCCGCTCCCGCCTGAGATGGCGATGTCCGCGCAGGTAAGGTAGACCTGCCCCGTCTGGAACGAGTTCCAGCGCAGCGAGAGCAGCGTGTGGTTCGAGACGTAGTCAGGGATCTTAATCTTCTTCGTCACGGTATAGCCGCCCGCGATGGAGGTGTAGCAGGAACCCAGGGGCGCGTTGTCAACACCCTGGCACGCCCGCCGGCTCCCGGCCTGGAACGCGTTGCAGGTGAACCAGTCATTTCGCCAGCACGGTTGCCCCTGTGTACAGTCCGGGCTGTATCCGCAGCTCTGCCCGGATACGTCAGTACAGGGCAGAGTCCCCCGCTGGAAGCAGTCCTCGGCCGCCTGCTTCTCGGCGTCCGTGGGCAAGTATCCCGGGGTGGTGAACTTGTCGACGAGGGCCTGGTCCTGGCAGATGCGGTAGCTGAACATGCCGCCGTGGTCGCCGTTGTTGTCAACGCACCACTGGACGTCGACGAACTGGCCCCGCGTGTAGGTTGCCACGGGGGAGCCGCCCCAGTTAGAACCAGGCTGGTTGTAGTCGACGCTCACGCGGGCGTTGTAGCCGCAGGGTCCGCTGCGTCCCACGGTCGCGGCCGTGACGTCCGGCCAGGCGGAGACGGGTTCGCGGATGGTGCACTCCGGGCAGGAGTCGATGCCGGCCTGTTGGCATAAGTGTCAGTTGAGGGGAACTGAAGCCGAGTTGTCAGGACTCCAACCTCTGCACCAAGTCGGGTGCGACTGAAGGGGATGGTTAAGTAACCATGCCCATATGCTGAGCGGAGAAGACTGGCTACAGCTAGCACGGTTGATGTCTTCATGCTGGCTGGGTATGAAGCAGGGCTTTTAGTCTCTTGATTGTTGCACTTGAGAGAAGACTTTTGGACGAAGCTTGGAGGTTGATGTCGTCTCTTAGAGCACACCTGTTCGATCTCTTGAGAATACCCCCTCTGATTTATAGGCAACAAGAGCATCATCCATCGCAAACCATCAGAGTTACATGATGCCACTCTCGAGCGCCTGGTTGTAGTGCTCCCACGTGCGGCGTCAAACACCGCCGAAGTACCTCCAACCGAGACGGCCCTTCCCGCACTTGTTTCCCCGGATCTAAACTCGTCCTGGCAATCCGGAGCCATCCCTAAATGACATGCAGGCGATGGCGGGGTAGTAAGTTCTGTTAGTGCCGGCTGTCACATCTCCAACTGGAAACCAGCGCGGGGTGAATAGGGCCGTTGTGTGGCCGCGACCCGACGCATGCCTCTGTGAGGTTGACAGCTCATGGTCTCGAACCTTGTAAAATGTTGGCGAGTACTAACTGCTCGTTCCTGTATGATGACACCAACAACGTGATGAGGAGCGGAGTTTGGCGGAGTCTATGGGGGTGAGGTAGCATCTTGCCCTGTAGATCAGATGACCTGTCAACTCTTGTCTCTCCGAGTAGAAACATCGCGACGACTTCATTATTGAGAGAAGGCCCGAAGAAGGTCAGATGAACCAGTTTGAGGCGTGATTCTGTTCAATAGCCTACGCTCTTTGAGGGTTGATGCCGTCTAAAGTCCAAGGAACGTCCGCTCTTCTGCATTGGTATCCAGCTGAACCAGAGCTGGCAGGGATGAATGGTTCTAGACTTTGGCTTCAATCATCACGAGATTTCCGTCACTGTCGCATACTCGGGTGCTTGCACGGACCTTCCGCTCCAACGACCGATTCTCTGGCCTCCATTTCCCGGCCCTCCCCCTTGCCAGTGGTATGAATCGGTCAAACGTGGCGGAGATATGAGGAGACTCCCACTTTGATCAGGTCTCCGGTGTGGCTTCGCGCATGCTGAGAGCGGCGTGGCAATGCCCGGGTGGACTCGCGCTGCTCTTCGGAATGGGGTTCCGAATCATCAGCCTCATAGGTAAACAGTGAAGAAGATTCTTCCTCCCCGCATTGGGGCGCCGTCCTATGTACGGTTCGTCCGATATGAAGGGACGGGATGTCAGAAAACATCGGAGATGCCCCATCCATGCGTCTGGGGTAGGCCCCCAAGATTTCTTGGCCATCATGACCTCGCCCACCTGAATCTCCTCATTTCTTATTTATGGTGATGCATAAATAGAGCCATATCCATCCCACCGGGACGATCATTACCACAGCGACACTTCAACTGCTGTCGACATAAAAAATGCGAAACCCCTTCTTCTCTAAGAGCAGGGGTGTCCCTCTTTAATCTTTTGCGGCAAGCCCGAAGAGTCTTTACCGCATCGCCTTACAGGGCTCACATTGCTCGCGCGAGTCAGCTATCAACGGTTATCAACCAACCGTCGGGGCCGCCGACCACGTAGAGCTGCAGTGCAGGGACATTAATAGCATCTTGTTAAATGAAGGGAACCATCAGGGCCCGCCAAGCCACACTCTCAGCGCGCCAGGGAGCTCCCGTAGAGCTCTGCTTCAGACTTGTGCTCATTCGAGCTGGTATATAACGAATTGCCCTCCTGTGCGGCTTGGCTGATCTTAGGTCAAGTCATCACCAACAACATCACCATCATAATCGCACTACCATCAAGCGATCCGTCCTCAGAGCCAAGTCCCACTACCGTACCCAATTCGATAACCATAACTCCTCGATACCATACACAACCTCGAAACGCCCCTATCAAGCCTCGTCAGAGCACCAACACAAGACCCCACGATCAGTCACAATGCCTGTCATCTACAACTCCCTACTCCGCTCCTCGCTACTCGCCCGCAACGGGGACAGCGATGACGACGACGATGGCGGCGGTTTCCACATGCCCGGCGGCGTCATGGCCATCATCATCGTCTGCGTCCTCGTCTTCGTCGCCGGAACCGCCACGTGCTGCTGCCTCTGCCGCAGGCGGAAGCGCAAGGGCGGCAACGGAGGCAGCAGCGGTGGCAAGGACGACGGCGGCGACGGCAGCGGCGGAAGGAACCCACCTTTCATGTATGACCCGACGAAGTGGATCAAAAAGGCCATCAAGAAGACCGCCAAGAAGATCAAGAAGATGTTCGTCAAGAAGAACAAGAGGAAGGACCAGCAGGACGCCACCGCCAACTACTCGACACCCTACGGCGAGGGAACGCACCCCGGCTACGGCCACAACGAGCGCACGATGGGATACGGCGGCGGCGGGTATAACAGGCTGGACGCGCACGGGGAGGAGGAGGCCGTGAGCATGACCTCGCCTTACGCGACGAGGACATAGTTGGGGAGTTGGAGTCAGCGGAGCCGCTACTCCGCAGGGTTATAATGAGCGTGAACGAATACAAGAATGACAGTTATATAGCCAATCAGGCAAGAAGATACCAATAGACTTGGATGTTTTTTTCCTTTTAACATTTGGGGTTTCATGTCTGTCTTGCTTGAACCTCTTCGTGCTGACCTCGATGGCAATTGTCTAACTGCATGACCACCTAGTGATATCCGTCAGTAATGCTCGCAACTTGACATTAATGTGCTACAGTGCTTTGATCAGTGGACATGATTGAGGAAACGACCGTACTCAATTGCAGCGCTATCGCTAATACATTGAGCCAAACACGACGCTTAAACACAAAATCGTTCAACTCCTCTTCCCCCATGGGCACCTGGAACTGTTCCCAACCACCGACTCGAAACCAAGTGCATATACCAAGAAGGCTACTGTAGTGACAGCAGCTGAAGTTTTCCATCCCTTCGGCCATTAAGCGGTGTTGTAATACATCTCAACATCCTTGATCTTGAAGTTAGCCTCCTGAGTCGGGGGTCCGGCGCTCCAGCCGATGTCACCGTTGGCCCAGTTGTTAAAAATCCAGGACCCGGGGACGGTGGGCACGTCGCTGGTCGTCTGCCACACCTGGGTTCCGTCGACGAACCACTTGACCAGGCCCGGGGTCCAGTCGATGCGGTACTCGTGCTCCTCTACGGTTGGGTTCGAGGGGGGCAGGATGTTGTTGATCGTCTTCTGGCCGTTGAGGTCGGCGTCCTGGTTCGTCAGCCACAGCCACCGCGTGCCCTGGTTGCTGAGGGAGGCCGGGTCGGACAGCCACTCGATGTCAATCTCCTGAGTGCCGTTCCAGTAAAAGAAGATGCCTGGGCCGGTGTCAGCAGTTGGATACTTGGGTTTCCCGCAGAGGAAAAAAGACTCACCGTTGCAGACACCGGCGGGGTTGCTGAAGATCGCAACGGTCCGGACGGAGGCGTATTTGATGTTGGAGAAGGTGGTGGAAACCTCGGCGCACTTGTACGGCTTGGCAGTCTGCCCGCCCGGGACCTTGAGGTTCAGGTAGCCGCCTGAGACCACGGCGTTTTCTGCCTGGTAGATGTGCGTGTCATCGATCGGCCAGGTGCTTCGGTACAGGCCCTCGGGGAGCGCTGTGCCGGTTGCAAAGTTGAAGATGGACCTGCGGGCGTAGGTGTATCCGCCAACGGACCAACCGCCGGTTGTCTGGGTCGGCTTCGGGGAGCGAACCAGGGCTGCCGCCCGGCTTGCTGCGAGGAGAATAGTTGTGAAGAAAGAAGAGCGCATGTTGGCGAATGCTTTGAGTGCTATGTAGGGGAGTTTGCTTTGGTGTTCTATCTGCTGATGGAGAATAACTCTGCCAACATCGTGAGGTCGTCGCCTACTTATAGCTTCGATTCTCTCTCACGTTGTCAAGATATCGCCGGCCTGCGCTCGGCGGTTGAGACATACGACATGCACGCCGGCGAGAAAACGCATCTTGGCTGATGATGTTGCGTCAACCCGTCCGGAGAGTTTTTCGCAGCCCTCTCGGCCACGACGATGGAGTCCAGACACATCACCCTCTCAGTCTGGAAGGTCTTCCGGTCCCTTGCGTCCAGAACTTCGACACTACTGTGAGGAATGCGAGGGGGCCAATGGAAGCCTTCTCCTTGACGCCGACGATCGCTCGATTAGAGAGAAATCAGGCAGGGTTCCCAACCACAGTGGAGCATTCTGCCGGCGGTCCAGGCCGCATCTTGCATTCGACCCGCTCCGATCCCGACCTACGTATCCGCGGGGGAACGGGGCTGCAGGTTGCTGCCTAGGGACCTTGTTCGGGGGGGTGGTTGACGAACATGGCGCGGCTCGAGCACGAGGCCGTTTACTCCCTTAACTGGATCGTCGTTCACGCAAGTTGGCGGTTCGCTCCGCCGCGGACTCGCAGCGCGAAGGATTGCCGAGAGTCTTGGAGGTTATCCAACTCTGGCAGGTCAGGTTGTTCACCCTTCCAGTGGTGTCGGTCACGCCATTGCCCGCATCTCAACATGTAAGACATAACCGAATCCCTTGAGTCTTACGTTGGGGGCCGTTGGTTAACCAGTTTCTGTTACGAATGTGGTTCATCAGCATTCCATGCCTCCACCGCATGACGCCTCGCCGTCAGCTCAATTACTGCTTCGGGCCAGAATATGTCTAAGACTTTGGAACGTTCTTAGGATTTTTCTTGGCCCGCAGTCCCCCTGATGTATCGGTGGCGTTTTCCAGCAACGTTCTCCACGATTCCGTCACCCCGTTTTCTGGGACTCGGGTCCAGTGATGTAAATATGTTTGATTGGCAAACTTGTCCAACATGCTAGTCAAGACTTCAGAGGAAGAACCAGAGGTATGTCTGGCAGACATCCTGCGGCTAGTCTCGGGAACTCTGGATGAGACGTCAACGAAGAGGAGGCTGCAACGACAAGTCTGCGTGAATGGGTGTGCTTGTTCGATGGTAGGGCCACTGGTGGTTCAATGATACTGTCACGTTTTCAACGTCGGTTGAACCTCAACATCTCAGAACGTGAAGCAAATCTGGCGATGGCTGGGTTCGGATCAGCAGATGGAACATTAGCCTGAACTTCTGCACCCAGTTGCCCGACCACCTGTGCATCCAAAAATAACTTTTCGATCAAGTAGAATCAAGAATGAGAATGTATTATTGCCGGTGAAGTCACTTTGGAATTCCCAGACGCCATGCGGTGATGGAGCCGTTGCTCGACTTGGCTGCATTTAGTGGGCAAGAAGTTGAGACCAGCGCTCAACTGATGAACGGAAGAAAACACAACGATAACACGTGTTAATAGGAATGATCATTAAACACGCAGTTTCAATGCTCTCGTTTGCTTCCAAGGATACGTCGCTTTGCATTCCGGGTGATATCGGAGCTTCTGCTTCTCTTGGGGGACTGCAGGTAACTGTGGGGTGTGGGCCTTGCTGCAGTGAGAACAATGTAGCAGTGCCCGAGGTAACATGGATCCGAGGCAGTCAGCTGAGAGAGTTCAATACTTCATATGCGAGATCCTGCCGAGAATCGACTGCTTGTCATCATATTGGCCAGTTAACGAGGTTCAGTACCGCTGCAACGGAATTCTAATGATTGGGTGCCAAGAAGCTACCGATTACGGCCAATTTTGACGAAGGGGCACTGCAACATGGAAAGTGATCGAGTCCATCATGAAAGAGAATGATCTGTGAACTAGAAGTCTACAGCGTGTCAATCTGTGTAGGTAGTCTTTTGACTCCTCAATCAGGAGCGGCCTAGAGTTTGTAATGTATCGTCAAGAGAAGAAGTCTTATGACGTTTAGTCTCACTAGATTGTAAACACGATAGACCACTTTGTTGTGTTGGAAGTACTGAGACATGGTGAATCATGTTGGCACCTATTTGCATTCGCACGTGGTGGTTCTCTTCAAGCTCGGCGCATGTGGTGTTGAGACCTTACAGGAGGACACAGTCAGCCACTTTATCAACAGCAACAACCCACCCCAGAATGAAACTGAAGAAATAACTGGGTCTTTCAAATTAAAAAGAAGCAGCCAGGTCTCAGCCCATCATGAATGACAATAACACTTAACCAAAGAGCATCCCCGTCACCTGATTGCAAGATTGCATTCCTAGAGCATGCGCAAAAGACAACGTCGGTCTATCCGGTGGCACAGGACTCGCTCAACTTCCGGACGCTTTGACATCGTCATTTAGGGATATCTTCGGCATGGGGCGGTGCCGTGGCGTTGCGTTGAAGCGGGTATCCGCGCCCACTTCACGAGCTTCAGACATACAATGCACGGACTTCAAGATCGTGAGAGTCCACTCATCAAACAGGGATGTTCCGAGGACCTGGGCTCCAACCGGCGGGATGCCGTGGAGCCCTTGTGATTATCGCAAGGGGGATCAACAAACCAACGCTCCACCAGAGCGTGCCAGTTTTCCCAAGCCGTAACAACTGCCGCGTCGAGCTGCATAGCAAGAGAGGAGGATGTGGAAAATTTTGTCACCTTAGCGGAATGTCTTGATTCGTAACCCTGCTTTATCATTACATTTGCTATATGTTATCGTCTGGTCCGTCGTTGACTCGTCATACTATTGTATTCACCCCGTGCTTCCGTCCGTCATGACCTGTCGTGTTTACGTCCAGGCTGTCCCTCTGCTCGTCCGTCCTGCTATTGCTCTGTGCCGGCTGGACAACGTCCATCTCGATACCGTTGTCTTTGCCGATGATGTTTTCGGAGGAGCTCGCGAACGGCCTTCTCTGCCCGGAGCCAATAGTCCCCTGATTCGTCGAGCTCTTGTTCGTGATGTTGGTGGCCTGCCGGTCGTGATTCGAGATGCCGAGAGTAGACTTCGCCGCGTGCCACGAGCCCATGATGGCCGCGTCCAACACCGGCAGCGAGGCCGTCACGATGCCCATCGCGATGTCGAGCACCGTCCAGCGGAGGATGACGGTGTAGTCCCAGAAGATGTCAGCGGACGTGAAAGGCTGTGTCTGCTGGAGCAGGCCGCCCGCCACAGTGAGCCCGCCTGCCGTCCAGATGATGAAGAGCCGGATCTTCTTGCCCAGGTCGATGCGCACCCGCCATAGGATGATGATCGGTGTCGCTAGTAGCAGGATACTCTGAACAACGTGAATGATGCTGAGGACCTTGGAGCTCAACAGGGTGCTCCCACACGTTGGCGGCTCCTCCAGAGACCCGGCGTACTCTCTGTCCCATACGGCCCTCGGAGGGTTGCACACGAAGATGCCCCAGAATATCGATGCCAGGACGAAGGCGACAAGCGAGCCGAGGAAGATGTCGGCGACGATCCTCCAGGTTCTGTAGGCGGTGTCGACGAGTCGGCGGATGAACAAGGTGATTGAGATCTTGATGACGCCGACGGTCGGATAATAGAGGAGTCGGCAGACGGTAAGGTAATACGAGTAGAACTGATAGTCGTCGTACGTTCGCTCCCATGTATGTAGTCCTGCTCCCGCGTCGATAACTACCACGATTTGGAGGATGGGGTACACCACGGCCAGTATCTGGAAAGCGAGAGCAGTCTTGTTAGCCTCGATCCTTCGACCTTGTCATGACTGGGGGAGTTCATGATGGTTGGTGTTTTCCTACCGAAGCCGCAACGATCACCCAGTCGTCCCATCCAAACTTGGTCTGCGCCCCCCGGCTCTTGACCACCAACCTCGCCGTCGTCGGAACAATGATAGCGAGCATCACTATCACCATACCGGCGATGATGGCCGCCTGCTTCGACTCGTGGACGGCATTCGCGGGCTCCTTGGCGGCGAACACATACCCCAGGCTGGGGTCGAGGGTCGTCAGGCCATATTGCCGGTAGATCCCCCTGATGATGTTGTAATCCCTGATATTGCTGGGCGGTTTTCCAATCTTTGCGGAGCCTGTGCTGTTGGACATGGCGAAGCGAGAAGAGAATCGTCAGAACAAGCTCGGGGCTCGAAGAGGAGGAGAAGGAGCGCCCCGCGATGGGAAGCCGGTTCGCTTTATGTTATTATGCAGCCTTTTCCTCTCAATGATCCACGTTTCTCCAGATGGCCTGGAACCGGTTCAACGGAGGAGAAATTTCGTCAATGTATCATAGCGTGGTTTGCGTAGTCTGGTTTCGCGTGGAATGGAACCCGGCTCACTGATCGCTTGTACCCATATCAAAAAAGGCCCCCCATCGGCTGCGAGGTCCCGGGATCGTGGGAAAGTGCCATCGTGAAGAACTCGCGACAGCGGCTCCAGCATGGGGGGCGAGGAGGAGCCGTGGTTTTGGAGCAGCTCCCGGAATAGCCCCCTCGATAGCATTCAGCTGCCCAAGCACAATAGTGTAAATTAAAGGACAGCAAGGACAAGGTTTGCTCTTGTGCGGGCAGGTCCTTGAAGGTGAGGTGATTGCGAGTCATTATTAAGAGCTATCCGCGCTGGCAAACCTGGACAAGCCAAGCTAACTCGGGCGAAGCCCTGCGCTTCTGTAAGCGAGAGACACAGGAGCCAATAGCCTATGTCGGCAGGCTCTAACCCGTCAAAGATCGGACTGGACCCGGCTGCAGAGGGAAACTCTCAAGAATGGTTCTTCCCTGTAGGGCCAGCAAGCCGAGGCCAGCCAGGCCGGCAATCAACAACTTCTTGGGCAACATATCCGACTGGCGTGTCACCGGCGCCGTGGGCTCCTCGAGATTGCTCTTGCAGAAGTTCTCGGTCTTGGGGGCCGCAGTGCGGATATGACTATCAGGTGTTTTGCACTTAAGCCCCAGCCAAGTTGTCAACAAAGAAGCGACCAAGTCCCGGCGTTTAGCTTATATTAATATATGGAACTGGTTCGTAAGAGCCCCAGGTGAAGGGGAAATCCGATTTACCGTCCTGTCGTTCGCGTGTTCTCCACGATCTGCACTGCTAGTGCGACGCTCGCTGATTTCGACCGGCGTGTGTGTATTGCGTGTCAACTCTTCCCTTCAAACTTGACACGACCACACACACTCGTTTTCCCACGCTCGTTCACGCCTGAAGATGGTCCGATTCTCCGCACTATCCGCCCTCGTCCTAGGCGCCGTCGGCATCAGTGCTACCGCTGCCGACTGCACGGGGGTCAACGCAGTCAGCTCAAACTGTAGACCCCAGGAAACTCTGCACAGCCGAGAGTTCTTCTACGTCGGCGGTCAAAGCGCGTCGGACCCTACTGGAAACATCACCGTTGGCCAGATCTACGTCGAGAAGCTCACGCCGATACTCAAGGTTCGCCCGACGCCTCTCGTCTTCCTCCACGGCGGCGGCATATCAGCCACCACATGGCTCAACACCCCTGACAACCGCCCGGGGTGGGCGACGTACTTCCTCAAGCAGGGTTACCAGCTCTACCTGATCGACGCCAACAGCATCGGGCGGTCGACCGCCAATAACGCGGCCGACTTCACCATGGCCGTGGGCATGTCAGCCGAGTTCGTCGAGATGGGCTTCACAGCCGTCAAGGGCTACAACACCTACCCCCAGTCGCAGCTTCACACCCAGTGGCCCGGCACGGGGATGCGCGGCGACCCGACCTTCGACCAGTTTCAGCAGAGCTTCATCCCGTACACGAGCAGCTATGTCGCCCAGGAGCAGGCTATCCGCGCCGCCGGCTGTGAGCTGCTCTCGCTCATCGGTGCCAAGTCGTACGTCATCTCCCACTCGCTGGGGTCGAAGCTCGCCCTCGTTATGGCCAACGACTGCCCGCAGTATTTCGCCGGCAACATCAACCTCGAGCCCTCGACGATCCCCTTCTGGGCCTACGGCTACGGTCTCGGAGGCCGCGCGGCAAACCCGTGGGGTTTGACGAACACCTTCGTCGACTACGAGCCGGCCGTCGCCGACGCCGCCGAGCTCGCGGATCAGATCGAGTCTGTGGGCGAGGAGACGCTCGCCCATCGCAACTGCTACCGCCAGAAGGAGCCGGCCCGGAAGCTCCCTAAGATCTCCGGCGTCCCCTACGTCGCGCTGACCGGAGAGGCGAGCGTTCACATCACCTACGACCACTGCATCATCGACTACCTCAAGCAGGTCGGAGGAGATCCCGAGTGGATCAAGCTCAGCGAGCTCGGCATCAAGGGCAACGGGCACTTCGGACATCTCGAGAAGAACAACCTCGAAATCGCGGCCGTCGTGCATGGGTGGATCAAGAAGAAGCAGGGCTGGTGGTTGTAAATTCGACCTTCATCCCGCAGCTCCTGGCCTCTTTTTTCAATGTACATATTTGAGATTCTGTGCATACATGTCAGCCTAAATCTTAATATTTAACTCTGCGCATGTTTCTTTTCGCTCGTTTGTTTTGCTTTGGTCGCTTAGGGGTGGAATTCGGTCTACCTTGGAAGTCGAAGTCGAGGCCGAATATCAGGCAATCCGTCAATGCATTCGACAACTCACTCACGGCAGGTCTAATACCAGTCTTGATAATCGCAAGACAAGTGAGTGGTCATTGCTTAGCCAACCCGGAATGTTTCATCAATTGCTGCCTGATAAGCCGAGGAGTCGTGTTCGCGAAGCCTATTTTTGGTTTGATGGGTGGTCCCTGAACACCTAGCCACCAACTGTCAGAGTCCTAGCAGAACAGGAAACTGCCGGATTTGGCAAGCCCTCTGTTCACTTTGCCGCAGGCCGCGGCCCTGCAACCCTTAGGTCAAGTAGGTCGGTGCGCCTGTGATGGAAGCAATGGCATGATCGAAGGGCCGGTATTTGTTGCAGTGAAACCCGCAAGTTGCTGACTGGCTTGGTCCCGGAAGGCGTGTTTGGTCGAGTTGGCCATGTCACAGTAAGAATGCTTATTTGGGCAGGTTTGATCTAATTCAACTTATGTTGCTTGGTATCAGTCGAGTCATAGCATCACGGGTCGGCTGATACGCATCGGAGCAGATTTCCGTCTACTGGTACGAAGCCAATGCTGGTCGGACGCTGGGCTTGACACAGCCCTAGGGTCTTCAACACTATCCAAGTTCTTTCTCGACACCTTCCATAGATATCTTACCATCCGGATGGAGCAAACATCGAAGTTTTCAGGTCAAAAGACGCGATAAATGGATCCTGTTTAAAGTTAGTTAAAACCTCACCACCTCTCCATAGCCGTCCAAGCTCTCGCAGTTCAGGTACCTGGTTTATTTCACATAAGCACAATATTCTCATGAGTACATCAAAATGAATACAGTTCATGGAACCCTCTTTTCACGATGAAACAAAGACATGCCCGAAAGTTGAAGCACAGAGCCCAGGGGTTCAAACTAGAGATCAATGGACGACAGACGCATCGTGTAACTAGTCCGAATGACTTAATCTTCCAGCATTTGAGACTAAACGCAGCTAACATGTCTTCCTTTTCCCTTTGCTCGCAGCTTGCTTCATCTGTGTGGCACGTGTAAAGACATCGGTCCCGCACAACCATTTGGGCTGACATCTGGATGCTGGCATCAACCCACCTGAAGCTAAATATCAATTTGATGAGACCTAACACACCCGTATGCTTGCCCTTTTCGCTGACAAAGCTTTCAGGGGACGTATTATCCTCTTTAGTTGCCGTCGTGGATGACAGATCAGCCGATACGTGGCTGGTTCGCCAAGGATGATCCGTGGCCGGAAGAATCAAAGCGAGGCAGCTGAAGCCTTCTAATAAGTTCTAAGAGAATAAGCTATATGAAGGCACGGGTAACTGCTGCGTTAGTCGCCAAGGTCCGGCCCGCTGAGGTTCAAATTGAAATACAGCTGTTGCCTGACAAGCGACGGCGGAGCTGCAGGGGCAACGCCCCGGTCCGCGATAGCTTCACGATCCTTCGCCCACCTTAGATCTTGGCACTTTTCCTGCTCTGGTATAACCGTTCGGTCAACTGCCGATGACCGGACCTCCCTTGAAGATTCAATTTTTAGCCTCTCAAGAACTTTGGAGTTGATTTATGATATTCTGGCCATCATCGTCAACCTCTCTCGTTCAGCCGTTCAGGAGGCCATTCATGGTCAGTGACAAACAATATGGCTCTGTCTCCATTGAAGTATCCACAAGCGTAAGCAGTCGCCTGACCGAACCACGATAACTTCAATCCTTCGACTCTATTGCACTCTCCTGACTCGAATCTCCAGCCCGAGGTCGGCTACGATCATGTCCGGACTCGAACCTTCCCACTGAAAGGCATAGAATACTATTGACATAAATAGTCCCATTGTCCCCAGGAAAGGCAACACGAGCTCATCAACAACAGCCACAATCGACAAACACAACCGTCTTCTCTGAAGCTTCCGCTTCCCGAACACCACCCGACTCGGAAGCCCATTCAAAACATCAAACACAATCCAGCTACCAGAAATGATCTTCTCCAAGACTCTCATCCTCATTGCTGCCGCCGTCGTCCCTTCGGTCATGGCAGGTTGCAGGGCCCCTTTCACGAGCGAAGGTTGCTTGCGGTGTACTTCAGACTGCCACGACAGTGAGTTACGCGCCATATCGTATGAAGCTCCTCTTCTTGACGGCATCTGACAAGGGAAACTTTAGACTATGGAGGCCCCGGCCGCAAGGAGTCGCTCCAGCGCTCCAGCTGCATGTTTGGTTGCCTCGCCATGTGCGATGACTGCGACTAAGCTGGCCCAAGGACCTGGGGGAAATTGGATTGGAGGGACCTAATCGCTATTCGAAACAAGTCTCGGTACATCGTGTCACACGTTGTGATGATGGCCTCATTCCGACAGGCCTCAGGTTTCAGCTCACGTGAAGGAACGCGGCGGTGGCATGGAACGTATATTCGTTGTTATGAAGACGGAACGAGGAGAACTAAATTCAATAAATTTTCACTTTCGCATTCAATGCGCCTGTTGCCGGCATGGGCTGCACAATCGGGTCCTGCTTTGTGACATGCAAGAACAGATACCCAGTTGTATCCCATCGAGTGCTGATGGACTACAGTACTTTGGGGCCCCACGACGTGAGGGGAAGCAGCCACTCAGGGGTAATTGAGCCCACATTGTCGGCCAATAACAACCGC
>WIGM01001006.1:0-14907 GCA_014235935.1 Colletotrichum musicola
CAATCCTGCAATGAGATCCTCCTCTCCTGTTAAATCCGAGTTGCCCCCGAGATTGGCCTCGGTTTTTCACCGAGAGCGCCGACCTGCCGGATGCAGAATACATCCATATTAGTGGGGTTGCGTTCGTCTGGAGACTGCTACTTAAAAGTCTCCCTACTGCCCTCGCTTTACGCTGACTGCGTGCCTTCAATTCTCGATAAACGCTAGATCGTGAAGAACCTCATCCATCCTGACTTTGCCGTCCTTCTCCGCCAAGGACGCGCCTCACGCTTCGCTGTAAGTAACCTCGCTCACAAATCAATTAATTGACAGGCCAGTTCACGTCGTGAACTATGGCGGGTAACACTCTATCAGTTAAATCTCGCCCGGAGAAGCGGCAGCCCGCCAATGTTCCGTCCTCGGACCCCGAAAGCAGCCCCGTTTCGCACGATGGAGACTCCCTCTGCGCCGGCGAAGATGACTATCCAGAGGGGGGTAGGCAGGCATGGCTGTCGGTCCTGGGCTCGTTCCTCGTATACTTCGCGTCCTTTGGCGTCGTGAACAGCTTCGGCTTCTTCCAGACGTTCTACCAACACGAGTACCTCAGCGACTACGCGCCTTCGACCATCTCCTTCATCGGCACCCTTCAGATTTCCCTGCTGAACCTGTCAGGCTCGGTCGCCGGAGCTCTATTTGATCTCTACGGCCCCAAAGTGAGTCGCTCCCAGACGCTGCGCGGCCCCCTTCGGATCGCTCACTTTTTTTTTCCCAGTGGCTCTATCTCGTCGCGGCCATCGGCGGCTCCGGTTCGATGCTCGCGACGTCCTTCACCCAGCCAAACGCCATCTGGCAGCAGTTCCTCGCCCAGTCTCTCCTCTTTGGCTTCACGGTGGCGTACGGAGTGCAGGTAAGCAACCCCGCGGGTGCCCCTGATTCGTGAATTCTAACGACAACGATGCAGCCCGCCCTCACCATCGCTGGTCAGTATTTCCACGGGAGGCGCGGTCTGGCCATGGGCATCGTCGCCTCCGGCAGCAGTCTCGGAGGGACGTGCCTCCCCATCATGTTCTCCAAGCTCATCCCCGCCATCGGCTTCCCGTGGGCCATGCGCGTCGGCGCCCTGGTTCTGCTTGTCTGCTACGCCGTTGCGATTCTCGTCTCCTCGTCCAGACAGCCCAGGAGGAAGCTGAAGTCTGCCGGTGAGCTCCTCGACTACAAGGGTTTCTTGGACGTCCGGTACACGTGTCTTGCGATAGGAGCCACCCTCATCAGTCTCGGCGTCTACGTGCCGCTCTACTACATAGGTGAGTCTGGAACCATCGCGCTCGCGACCTCACGGCGGCGACCTGGTCCTTCTAACGTCTCCCAGAGCCGTACTGCGCCATCCTCGACCCGAACTCGAAGATCCAGGCATACCTGCTCCCGCTGATCAACGCCTCGAGTCTATTCGGCCGCGTCATGTAGGGAACCTCTTCGTATACCTGTCAAAAGCCAGACTAACATATGTCACCAGCGGCGGCTTTGTCGCGGATCGCATCGGACGGCTCAACTTCCTGTACCCCATGATGCTCCTCTGCGGTCTCTTGTGCCTGGCCATGTGGCTCCCTGCCACAAGCCCGGGCGTCCTCGTGGGGTTCGCGTGCCCCTACGGCTTCGCCTCCGGCGTATTCTTCTCCGTCATGTCCGCCGCGACCGGGCAGATCGTGCCCACGGAGAAACTGGGAGCCAGGCTCGGGGCTTTCGGCACCGTCACGGCCGCGGCCTTCCTGACGGGCACCCCGATCGCCGGTGCTCTGATCCGGAGCGAGACCAGGGAGGGGTACCAGCCTCTCATCATCTTTGGCGTCAGTTTTCTCCTTGCAGTCTGGTTGAGTACTTTTTTGGTCGACTAACACCGTGCCCAGGGTTGCACCATGCTTGGGGGAGGGCTAGTCCTGCTCATTGGGCGGGTTCTTCATGACAGGAACCTCCGGAGCAAGTGGTAGAGCCACCCATATCGCGATAACTCAGGGGCCAGGACACTTGTAGTTCATGAGTCTGTCTCGCGAATGAAGTAGCCCACCTCTATGGAAGGGAGTCTGATGTTGGATATTTCGACCATCAGCTTCTCGGATAAAGGTTGGAGGTGGCAGAGGATGTGCCAATTCTCGGCAGGGGCGGAGTTGGACGAAGGAGTGAAGGGATGTAAATGCGGAGAGCCATGCTGGCGCCATCCATACTTGGTGTTTGGTGGACGTATGAGGTTGTGAACGAGGCACGGGTGATTGGTGCATGTAGTAGAATAGAGTAGGCCTGTGGGTGTACGGGCGCCGAAGGGCTTCCGGCTTTGGTATTCTGAATATAAGAAGCTTGGGTCTTTCAAAGGCTTTGGGAGCTATGCACTTGTGCCTGTCGGTCTGGTCTGACCAGACGTCAGATCTTTCATCGTCTGTTATTCCAAGTAGTTGCTGCAAACTGATAACACGCGCGCCGCCTACATAGGCTGAGCTCTCTGGCGGTTTTCGCGATATGTCATGGTATCACAAGGGGGCACGAAGTTCTCAAGCAGTCCAAAAAGCTCGCTTCATAACATGACGCTATGTACTTGGTATTGACAGGTCTATGTACGCTCAAGAGGGCCTAGCCTCCGACAGCCTGATATCATACGCATGCGTGTATACACTTCTCATAATATTTACTGGGAAAGGAAATGACCAACACGGCCCGCTTAGGCAGGGCATCCGCTGGCGGGGAAGTTGCAGCTGCCGCCCTTGCCGCCGCCGGTGATCTTGGTGCCCTCGAAGGTGATGTCGGAGCAGCTGCCCTCGCCGCAGAGGATGTAGTAGTTGTAGGCCTTGGCGCCGGTGGTGGTGCCGGTGACGTCGATGAAGTGGATTCCCGCGATCTTGACGCCGTTGGTGGGCTTGCCGGTGGGGCCGCCATTGAGGTAGTCCTGCTGGACATCGATGCCGTAGGTGTCGACGTTGGAGAGGGTGATGTTCTTGTAGGTGACGTTGGTGACGGAGCCTGTGGTGTCCGAGTTGGACTTGATGCGGCAGCCGTTGGAGCTGTTGACGATCTGGGAGTTGGAGAAGACGACGTTGTCGACCGTGTTGTTGCTCTTGCCGCCGATGGAGCCGATGCTGAGGCCGTGCCCGCCGTCGCAGTAGAGGTTGTTGACGGTGACGTGGGTGCCGCTGGTGACGGCGACGCAGTCGTCCTGGTTGCGGACCTTGATGTTCTCGAGGGTGACGAAGTCGCTCGACGAGATGTCGAAGCCGTCGCTGTTGTGCGCCGCGGCCTTGCCGCCGCTCTTGGAGTTGGGCGCGTCGCCGGCCGAGTTGTCGAGGGTCAGGCCCGAGACGATGAGGTTGGTGTTGCCGGTCATGGAGAAGCAATGGACGGGCCAGTTTTTGATGTTCAGGTTGGTGATCTTGGCGTTGGTGGTCTTCTTGACGACGACGAAGTGGTTGGGCCTGGTCGCGGTGTTGTTAGTTTCGGAGATCCAGAGTCTTATTGCAGGTATGTCTTGGAGCGGGCTTACTTGTCACCACCGCCGTTGGATCCCAAGCCGTCCCAGTAGGCGGCGCCATTTCCCTCAATAACGTGGCCCGGAGCACCAGTGATTGTGATGTCAGTTCCGGAGATCAGGATGGGATCGAAGTTCTTGTCGACGGTGGTTGCGAAGGTCTACGTTGGTGGTCAGCAAGAGTCGCAAGTTGTCGCTGCGCGAACGGGAAAACGTACAGTGGTGCCGTCAAAAGTGACGGTGGCGCCCTTCTTGAGCTTCTGGAGGTCAATCGGGCTGGCAGCCGGGGCAGCAATGTTGGAGAGCGTGATCTCGGTGCAGGTCGCAACCGCGTTGGCGATGTCGGCGTACTTGGTGACGGTGCAGCCAGCGCCGGACTAAGAGACGGGAAAGGGTGGTCAGCATGAAGGTCCTCGCGGGAGATCCAGATCCAGATCCGGGTCCGGATTCAGACGATCGGATGAAACGTCGAGGGCTTGGCTTACGGAGTTGGAGGCGGGAGCCGCCGCTACCAGAACGACGGGCAGCAGAGCCGCAGCAGGGGCGAAGAACTTGGTCATCTTGGCGTGGGGGAAAAGACAGTGGTTGTTGAATGGAATGGAGTAGCGAGCGGTGTCGAGACTGGCTGAGAACGATCGCCAAGTTCGGTGCCAAGGGAATGTGTTATATATCTTTCAGATCCAATATGCGGCAACGTTACAAACATAGAGTTTCTCCCCATTGATTGGAGGACCTCCGCAGGCCCTCCTCCGTCCGAACGGGTGATCAAGACACTTTGGGAATGGCGGGCATGGCCTGGCAAGAAGGGCGTGTGGATCTCTCTGCATGCCTACCTTTGCCGCTTGCAATTCGGCGGAGTGGCTCCGGGAAGCGGGAGAGCCATACGGAATCTGTGGAGGGTGGCCGTGTGTTGCGAGGACGTCCAGAAAACCCCATCTGACAGAGTTCAGTTAGCGGCGTGCCGTTGAGTGAGTTGAGAGAATCCCGCGAGACTTTTGCTCTGGAACATCAAGAGATTTGTGGAGCCGTGGACCTGAATCCTTCGAATGACAGCGTTTCACTTCAATCAACAACGCGTCCCCCAGCAGCGAGTCCCTCGCCGTTGGACGGAGGAATTAGTCGTTTGGCCATTATATCACACCCTTTTATTTCTCAAGGTATCCACCGACTAATCTCTTTGGGTCAGGGGGCACGTCGGCCGAAAAGGCTGCGTGCGGAGGCAGGGTTCCCCCATTCGATTCCACGAATCCGCAATCAACATGATACTACCTCGCGAGCCGGGTTGCCGAACTCAAGTTCATCGGAGGGCCATTTTCGAGGAGATTGACACTCGACGCACATAGTAGCTGTCATGCTGCAACTCCAACTATGTTACTGATGATGAGATAATTTGTCGTCGAAAGAAGTTTGGGACCGAACTGTTAGAGTTTCGCCCACATGGCGCTTGTTAAGTATCGGCATGATCAACGTCCGAAAAGCCCGGACGATGATTGGGCGCGTGGAGGGCATTGACTCCAGGGCCGGACACATGCACCACCTCAGCTTCGTCCGGTCGACATCAGCTCTTGAAACTTTATCCCGTTTTGTTTCGTTTTGGCGAAAACGGACGATCTGTCCGCCTTCATGTTACCTCTCGTGCATCAGTTCGTTCCAAGAGCAACTACCTGGCTTGAACAATAGTCAAGTGACCTCGGTTAAGAGTTCGATGAGAGCGAATACGCACTGGTCAAGTCACTATGCAGACACGATTGCCAGGTACTGTCAATCAGATTTGGAACTCTGTATTGGTGCCGATCTTGGAGACATTATGCTTCAAAGCATTGCGATGGTTCTGGTGACACAAAGACTCTCGGCAGATATACAACCTCGAAATGTGACACAGCATTATCAACTGTGATGTTATGAGCACCCAGCCCATCGGCAGAATTTTCAGTTTTAAAGTAAGGTGCAACGGGTGCATAAACTTTACTTCTATTGAAAACAGAAGTCATAAGACAGGCTCTGCGCCTATAATGAATGCCATTTATTAGACTTTTGAGAGTTGCGGGGACTTCGCCTGGAAGCTCTGGCCACAAAAGGAAGCTCGCATTCTGGAAGCACCTTGTTCGCTGTTGGTTTGGTTATTCTGTTAGTCATGCTCAACCTGTAAATGACTCGAACTGAGTTGCCAACTTCGGCTCAGCGAGCTTTTCAAAAAAAGAATTTCCATTCATCGGACGCTGATTGCAGTCGACAACGCCAAATACTCAAGTATCAAGGAACGCACAATACAGTGGTCACTGGACTCGCTGTTAAGATGGCATTTCTTGACGAGATGCTTTGAGTGTTATTTACCGAACTACAACGAATTCGGTCCTGAAGAGCCTATTCAAGCAATCTCAACCCCGACCTTGCCCTGGTGCTTCCCGGATTCCAAGTATTCATGTGCCTCCTTGAGCTGCTCCAGCTTAAAGACCTTGCGGTCAATGACAGGACGCAGCTTCTCCGGGTTCGCTTCGATAGCACTGCACAGTTCCTCCAGTTGAAGCCGGCTGCCGCACCAAATCCCACGAACTGTGTAAAGGCTAAGCCAGGCGTCTAGGAGCGTCGGGACTTCTTGGCCCTTGCCATCGCCACCAGCGAACCCGGCCGTGCAGATGGTTCCTTCTAGCCTGACGCTCGCGACGCTCTGCTTCAAGGTGCTCGAGCCCGCAACGTCGATGACGAGATCGACGCCGACTCCTCCGGTCAGCTCCTTCGCAACCTCGCCCCAGTTCTTCTTCTCGCGGTAGTTGATGACGCGATCCGCCCCAAGCCTCTTCAGAAGCTCGGCTTTCTCCTCAGAGCTGGTGGTGGCGATGACCCTGGCGCCGATGGCCTTGGCAAACTGGACGGCAAAGATGCTCACGCCGCCGGTCCCCTGTGTGAGAACCCACTGCCCGACGGAGAGCTTCTTCCCAGAGAGCCCAAAGAGGGCGTTCCAGGCCGTCACGCCGGCGCAGCTCAGCGAAGCAGCTTCGACGAAGCTCAGACACTCCGGCATCCTCACAAGCCCCTGCTCGCTGAAGACGCCGACGGTGCGAAAGGTGCCGTCCGCCCCGCCACCGAGCCCGAAGGTCGGGATCTCGTGGGTCATGAGGCCTGCGATGTGCGTCTCGTGCATCGACGTGAGTACCTTCTCCCCGGGCTTGAATCGAGTGACGTGCCTGCCGACGGCCAGGACCGTTCCGGCGCCGTCTGAGCCTGGGATGACGTTGGACTTGACATGCCATGGGTAGTTTCCATTCGTTATGGCGATGTCACGGAACTTGAAAGCTCACATCAGCTACATCAGCTAGATGTCGACATATGCAGCGTGGCATTCGCTAGGGACTTACATTAAGAGACGCTCCCTGGACTTCCGCCAGGCGGTCAGTCTTGTGGTCACATTCTTGGAAGTCGTCTGAACTTACGTTTGACGAGAACTTGATTGTCGCCGATGTCCGGAACCGGCTGTTCCGTGAATTGAAGGGATTCAACACCCTTTTCACCCACGACATTCCACTGCTTAGCAGTCTTGGGTACAGGTTGCGCCATGCTTTCACAGTTGCTAGTGCAAGTTTCCAAGGCTTGAAGAAGGATAGGTACTATTCAGGACTTTGGCAACGATTCAGATAACCTTGTGGTCAACAATCAGCGTATCTGTGTTGTCTGGGCATATTTTATACTTGTTTCATTTGTGTAGGCCAGCCGCATCAGCATTCCTAAACATAACGTTGAGCGCCACGTCATAATTGATAATGGCCACCCCGCATCCCATTCCTGCTTCCAGTCATCAGCACTAGGAATTCTGGACGTTTCCGTCGAATCAGGAAATACTACTGAATTCGGATGATTAAGCTGAACCGACAAGTACCCGGTGGCACTATTCCCCAGGACAGCTGCTTACAAAATCCGGGCTCGGTTGCCGGCGAGTTTCCATGGTAGCCACACGCCCAAGGAACGCGAGATTGGCCGTCGAATGATATCACGGCTTTCAACGTGCGTTCTGCGTCACATTCAGCGCCTCAAATTCTCGGTTAGAATGTATTGTAAGCGTCTGTCTGGCCATTCTCCTAGCCTCCAGACTCGAGAATCTGTTCTTGGCACCCAAAACTGCAGATGCTCGCCATCCAAATCCTTTTCACACGCACGCTCAGCGAGCAGGAATTACTCAGAGGCGTACATCAATTATTAATTATCACTGATTCAGGGCGCGTTTACAGCTAATTCGATAATTATTGAAAGCCTGCCCAGATTCCAATCATCGGCTGTCGAACGCGGTCATCGTCGTCGAGCGATACCGTTCTGTCGTTCTCTATCGCATGTCAGGGGAATGATTAGCAACGATAGCCGAGCGTGGCCTTAGGTAGAGATATGATTATTGAAACAACTAGATTCATTGGCAATCATAATGTGTGCAAGACTGTCAACCCCCTCACCCCCCCTTTTTTTAGTGTTTTGCAACACGTCCCTAAAAGCACACGGACCGAATTCAGTTTTTGAATACAAATGTCGCGCGGCTTGATAACCACCTAGCTCGGGGTCTACGAAAGGGCGTACTGCACCACTGCCCCTGGAATAGAATATCAAAACACATTCCAACACGTAGACATACTGATATTACTCCAATGCTAGATTAATAGTTTCGGACTCGGCGCGGCGATATGAAGCTCCTTGTTGGGAAGGCTTTACTGGATCGCGCTCAGCCCCCGAACGGCTTGGAGACCACAACGACGTTTGTGTGCCTTGAACAGGCCCTCGGGTGCCTGAAGTTACGACTTTGGCCGGTCAACTGCTGGAGGACGTATCTGAATCGCTGGCCAGCGGTGTTGGGAGTGTTGCGCTCACTCAGCGTCACGACTGTCCGTGCTAGTCGATCAACTCTTTTTCTCTGGTAAAAGCTATATTGAACGTACCGAGGTCGTTCGTGAAGGTCCAACTGGCCAAGGCAGCAAACGGCTACCGCTCCATTTCAACTCCCTCACTGATCTGCTCGAGAAGCCTGATTTACGATCCGGTGCGTATCTACCTGTACATCATAACAATGCACTTGTGTAGGACAGCTCCTTGCAAAGTTCAGGGGAGTTCTCAAGTGCCATGAAGTGTTAAGAAGCAGGGTGTAGTACTGGCTATCCCAAAAACAGGCTGAATGAAAGCTGTCTTGAGGTCTAATTACTGCCAAGGCTCGTTTTGTGATCCGGGGCAGGTAGAGCCCGCAAGGTGAGGCAAACATCCCGTGGCATGCTCATGCGAATCCATCAAGAGATTGAGAGGGAGTAGAGTCCCCGCGAGTCATACCAGAGAAAATCCTGCAGACGACACTGGCCTGTGATCCGTCAAGCAAGGTTTACTGTAAGGCATGGCCTCGGCTGTCGATCAACGAGCAGCCTTCTACACTCACCATCTTGGCTGGCGAGCCCTCCGACGTTTTAGCCCGAGTGGCTATGTCCGACAATCAAGCATACATATCTCCTGCCAAGCTTCTACGCCGGTTTGATCTGGCGATCTCCGAACATCTGCGGGGTTAGCATGCAACCATCGAATGCTGCTTCCAAGATGAGTTGAGCGGGGCATGTGGATGTTGAGGTAGTAGTGACTCGTAGTCTCTTGATCATGCAACAGACATCAACATGTGAATGAAGAAGAGGGCAAGAACTGACGAGGAAGGAGCACTTGAAGAAATAGCGGAGGCCTCGGGTTGTAGATGACTCCAGGTAGTACCGGATCACACTGCCAAGACCCATGGATTGATGTCGGATGTACCTACCTAGTCTGGCTCGTCGTCAAGGCATGCGTTAAGGTTCCATTTTAGGTTTCTGCCCTTGGGCGGTGCTTCATGCCGCACGTTCCAGCGGCCGTCAGTCAGCCCAAGTGCGAGCTGTCGTTCTCGCGATGAAACTTGTCAAGCGGTTGACATGAGTCTGTCATCGTTGTCGTGCCGTGCCCATCATCTCGTGCGAAGTCGTGCCTCTGACGGAGCCAAGGCAACGCCAGACATGTGCGTTCGAAATGCCTAAAAGGGCTTATTGGCCGGCCTTGGCGGGATGAGAGGAGGATGGTAGTCGGGAAAGTGGTCGCGGTCTTGCTGATTTCTTGTACTCGAGGCGAGTGCAGACGAGGCGATGGCAAGTTGAGCCGTGGGCCCCTCTTATATAACGCATGCCGAGCGGCAGAGTTGCCTATACATAGGTAGTCTCGTCCGTGTAACGACGATGCGACTCCAAGACCGCAGAAAGTGGCCTGTGGCAAGCGTCCAGTGGGTATTTATTGCCGTGTATGCTCCGATAGCCATCCGCGTGAAACCTGCAGGCGCGAACTTTGAGGATGTCTTGGCCCGAAATCCGGGGACATTTTGGATTGGCGCCCAGGCTCTGGATGCTGCCCGCTACGGACGACGAGGGCAGGGGCACGAAGCTCTACTGACAAGCTGCAGAGAAGGACTCTAAACATGATCGGATTGTGCTGCGTGGTGCAGAGCAGAGCAGCTGGCGCCCGTTAAGCAACCCAAGCAATATTCGCCAGTCTCAAGAGGCTTCCCAAGTTTGGGAGCGCTGCTCATGGGCCGAGAAGAGTATATGTATGGCCTGATTATTCGAGGGACCAATGCTGTCCCTGCGTCAGAGCGAGACCCCGCGTCGGGGGATCGGCCAGCGGCAACATTAAGCGTATCGAACAAGCACTCTTGGGAGATTCGCAGAGATGCTCGATAAACCTCGCTTTCGGGGCATTGGAAGCGCTGTCATTGGTCGATGGGTGATGCCCAGGGATTGTATTCATGTCGGCTCTGATCTCTCCCGCTCCCAAGGGGCACAGGGGGATGGTCGCAGGGCCGCAGATGCACATCAGAAGTTGGGAAATCGACTCTCGGTGAGCATCCCGAAGACTCAAGAGAGGGCAAAAAGAGGGACAAACTGGACCGAGAAGAAAGGCCAAGGTGACCAAAACAGGCTAGGCGGCACACGGTCTCACGCCACTCGCTTCCACTTTCGTCTCAGGGGTTTGTCTGATCTACGATTTGAACCCCTCCCACCCCTGCAAGCACTGTTAAAGATGCAAGCCACGAGCAGCGCCCCCCAGCGGAATCTGTGACGCCAGGGCGCTAGTCAACGTTTGAGATGGACCAGTGGCGGCCACTCAGGGCCTCTCCCCCGACATTCGAGGTGCGCCAAGGCCGGTATGCCAAGTCTCGCAGACCGGGGCCAACCCTCCGGCCGTTGAGACGGCTCTGCGAAAGCAGGAACGTCCTGGAGGGAATATCGCCGTTGCAGACGGGAGCCTCTAGATACCTGGGTAGCTTAGAGACGGCCTTACGGGTGGTGCAGAGGCAGAATTGCTGCTGTTAAGGCGTCAGCCAAAGGCCCAAAGCACCTAGCGAGGTAATTGAGGTTGTTTCCGCACCCCTCCCGAGATCGCGGATTACGTGCCGTGTGCCAATTTTGGAATTTGGCTCGGCCGTCTCGACAGGGTTAAGGTACCCAGAAATGTAGTGTATCTCAGGAAAAAAAGCGAGGGAAAAACGTGTGAACCATGTTACTTTTGAGACAAGAGTGGTTCCTTCAATCCTCAACCCCTGGTCTGGCGTTGACAGCCCAGAGAACCAGGCAGGGCACCAGTCGGTTCGTCCTCTCTTTTCCTATCTGGCTGGCTGTCTAGACTCTGTTGTCATCGTCGCTACGTGGTCGTCGACGTCGGCGGTCAATCTATTCCCGTTCCTATTCCTGTAGCGACGTCGCTTTCTCGGTTTCTCTTTCATTCACTCTCCACCCGTCCGTCCTCTTCCGATTTGCCTTCTCTTCGTCCCTCCATCGTTGTCTGCGTCGACGGTGGAGCCTTTTTGGATTCCATTTCTATTTTTCTTCCCACATCTTCTTCTCGGTTGTTGTTGCTTTGCTTTTACCTAAGCCAAGGCCGTGGTGTTTTGCATTGCATTGCGTTGCGTCTCTGCCGTTTGAACGGTCTCTAGACTCTATTCACTTCGTCCACCTTCGACAGGATCGTCTTTCTATTCATACCATCGTCGACGGCTTGCCTGTGACCTCCATTTCTTTTTTCAACATTCTCCGTCCCGTTCCTTTTTTCCCTATCTTAAGCGTTTTTTTTTTTCGCCAAATTTCTCGCCATTTCGCTCGTTTGGTCTTTTCCCCGTCCATCGTTCCCTAGGAGCTCTGAGAGCCCATAGTTCGAGATCGCCATCCGCCTGTAATCGATCGAGTCGCTCGCTCACCACCACCACCACCCGAACACCAATCTCCGCCCACGTGCGCCTCTCAAAAGATAGTTCTCATGTGGCGGCGACCGCGATAGCACGCATCCCACCCCCTCTCTGGCGACAGCGATGACGCTACTCTCCTCCGCCTTGCTGGCCCTTTCGCTAGTTGCCCGCATAGGAGCATGGCCTCAACTACCGACCGACGACGGCGACTTCAAGGCCTTCGCGACCCTCCCCACCATCCCGTACACGACCCAGAACGATGCCGACGTCGACGTCGCCCCGCGAGGGCTCACGCTACCTGTCGGCGAAGATTCCGAGACGATGATGATGACCCTGCCAGTGACCGGGAGAGCAAGGAGGAGATTTGTCCGCGGACGACGCACGCCCTCGCCGCGCAGGATCCCACTCGACGACATCCTCGGCGAGGACCTGGACGCCCTGCCCGTCGCCCCCAGGCCCGTCGTCACCCGACAGCTGCCCGTGGACGACGAGGTGGACATGAAGGCTTCGTTCGTCACTCTGCCCGTCATCCACTCCACCAAGCGCGGGGTCTTCAGTCGTCAAGTCGAGGCCAAGCTTGCCAACCGCTCTGATGTGGCCTACTACGCTCAACGTGAGCACCATTCCTCCCTAGAGTTGCAGACCAGATGAAAGCAATCCCCAACTAACACAGCCCGCCAGTCAACATCGGCACCCCGCCGCAGCCCGTCTTTGCCCAGCTCGACACCGGCTCCTTCGAGCTCTGGGTCAACCCGGACTGCACCGTCCTCAGCGCCTCGGACCAGCGCTTCTGCGAGGCCGTCGGCTTCTACGACACCACCCGCTCCTCCACCGCCGTCTCCCTCCAGACCACAAAGACCCTCCGCTACGGCATCGGCGCCGCCAACATCACCTACGTCCGCGACAGCCTCGCCCTCGCCGGCTCCGCCTCCACCATGCGCCAGGTCCAGTTCGGCGTCGCCACCACCTCCGAAGACCAGTTCGCCGGCATCCTCGGCATCGGCTACGGCGAGGGCGTCAACACCCGCTACAAGAACCTCGTCGACGAGCTCGCCGCCCAGGGCGTCACCCGCACCAAGGCCTTCAGCCTCGGCCTCGGCTCCAAGGACGAGCAGGAGGGCGCCATCATCTTCGGCGGCGTCGACTCCTCCAAGTTCTCGGGCGCCCTCGCCCGCCTCCCCATCGTCCCCGCCGAGCAGTCCCCGGACGGCGTCGCCCGCTACTGGGTGGGCATGAACTCCATCAGCCTCACCCCGCCGAGCCGCCGGACCCGGGTCTACCAGAACAGCACCATGCCCGTCTTCCTCGACAGCGGCGCCACCCTGACCCTCCTGCCCCAGGGGCTCGCCGACAACATCGCCTCCGACTTTGGATCCCCGGGCCTCGACGCCAACGGCTTCTACCCCGTCTCCTGCACCCTCGTCAACCTCAACGGCACCCTCGACTTCGACTTCGAGGGCGTCAAGATCAAGGTCCCCTACAAGGAGATGATCCGCGAGCTCCGCACCACCCCGCCCGTCTGCTACCTCGGCATCGTCCCGAACTCGGACTTTACGCTGCTGGGCGATACCTTTCTGCGCTCGGCTTACAGTACGTGGAATTGCCAATGAAAAAATAATAAAAGACTAACAAGAAATCCAGCCGTGTTCGATCTCGATACCAAAGCCGCCTATCTCGCCCAGTACGTCAACTGCGGCACGAGCACTCAGCCCATCACCCAGCCCCAGGACATCGCCGCCATCCGCGGTGTGTGCCCGCCCCCGGAGGGAGCCATCGTCGCCCCGCCCGCCAGAAACGGGACTTCAAGCGCCCCGGGCGCGGGCACGGGCACGGGCTCAGGCGCCAACTCCGGAGCGGGATCCGGCTCGACGCTCCCGACCGGCCCCACTCCGGGCATGTCCGGCCTCCCGTCCTCGGACTCCATGTCCGCGGCCGTGATGTCAGCGCCGAGCGCCCTCGCAATGCTGTTTGGTGTAGTCATGGCGGTGATGTTTATGTAAGGAACGAGTCGTCGGAACGAGGGAAAAAAAAAAAGGTGTACATGTTGGAAACGCACTTGTTTTGGGATAGGCATCATGAGCGGGTACGGACAAATGAGCATCTGGCGTTGTGGAACGGCGGGACCTCACTTTTTTTTACTTCAA
This sequence comes from Colletotrichum musicola, assembly GCA_014235935.1. Classification (NCBI taxonomy): domain Eukaryota; kingdom Fungi; phylum Ascomycota; class Sordariomycetes; order Glomerellales; family Glomerellaceae; genus Colletotrichum; species Colletotrichum musicola. The sequence goes on from WIGM01001006.1 coordinate 13,844, forward strand.
TTCTTTTGCATGACGGGACGGACATTTGTTTACTCGGCGCATGGGACGCAGCGAGCATTGTTTAAACCGCCTTGGAGTAGATGTTAATGCGCATGGTCAGGGTGCCACACGTGGCTGCTGAAGATGAGTATGCACTCGACGAAAGACAATGTTGACAACATGTGATCTAATCATGGCCAAGCCACTCTTTTAGACCTGTGTGTATTGTGGATAACACGATAGTAGTAACAATATAGAGTTCGTAGGGCCTCGAGCTAGTCCGCAGCTACCATCACCTACTCGGGGTGAAAGGACCGACAGAAAGTAGGCTCGTCCAACCACCTCTCAATGTTCCGATACATGACCTCACAAGCCTTCGCGTCCTCCCCCGTCACCAAGCCCCGGTCAATCTCGTAGCCCAGCGTGTTCTGCGCCGCCCCGAGGTATCGGTACCCCGAGGGATACCTGTCCAGCACCTCGTCCGCAAAGTACGGAACCTTCACCCCGTCGACGGGCACGAGCCGGTCCTTCTCGTACACGAGCTTCACGAACGCGGCCCTCCACTCATGCCCCCCGGGAGCGCACACCCGCTCGCAGAAGAAGACGAAGCGGCAGTCGCAGTCGACGTCGTACTCGAAGCCCTCCGGGTGCGCGAAGCGCTGCGTGATGACGGCCTTCATCTTGCCGACGGCGCGGCCGTTCTGCGGGTTGAGCTCGACGAGGGTCCCGCACTCGCGGTGCATGATGTGGGCGCCGGCCGTCGTCTTGCCCTGGATGGAGAGCTGGATGAAGTCGTCGATGGTCTGCGGGCCGCTCCACGCTGGGTTCCGTGGATGAAGTGTTAGTCATTGCTTAGCAGGAGATAGAGTTGGAGGAGGACGAACTCGTCTAGACGTATGCGTTGTCTGTGAATAGGGAGCGGTAGTTTGCCCACTCGCTGGCGTCGCGGTAGACGGTCCAGCCTTTGCAGATCTCCGAGACGGCGAAGCGGTCGAGGAGCTCGGAAGTCGTGCCTCCGATGTGGGAGTACTGGTGGTTATGGGGGTCGCTCATGGTGCTGGATCGGTATCTTGGTCGTTGATGTT
>WIGM01001007.1:0-14898 GCA_014235935.1 Colletotrichum musicola
TCTGGGACCATCAAAATGGCGCTCCCTCCCATCGTCTCCGCGACGCTGCAGTCGGCTGTCCTCAGTGGCACGTCGAACCTGTTGGCACAGGCGCTGACGGCTTACAAATCCGATGTACGATGAGCCCAGAGAGAGAGAAGAGAGTCCGACGACGAACGCCTCCGCGAAGCCGTGGATGTCCGCTGCTTGACCCGGCGTCTCGCTCGTCCCATTTTTCAATGCTGATCCGCGACCAGGAACAACTGGTCATCGACTGGGTGCCCGTCTTCCAGTTCATCCTCTACACCCTCATCAGCACGCCGCCCAACTTCATGTGGTGAGTATCAACCCCCGAAAAGGGATCTTAACCCTTGACCCCCGCCGTCCGTCACTAACGCCGCGCAGGCAAGAGTTGCTCGAGCAGAGCTTCCCGGCTTACCACGCCTCCCCCACCAAGGAGGCCGTAGCCTCGGCGGCCGCTGGCGACGACAAGGAGCTGGACCGCGAGGCCCGCGAGAACAAGCTCGTCGAGCCCAAGCTCAACATCCGCAACACGCTGACCAAGCTCGTCCTCGACCAGACCATCGGCTCCGCGCTCAACACCTTCGCCTTCAGCCTCTTCATCGGCAGCATCCAGACGGCCATGGCGCGCCCGGAGCACCTGTCTGGCGCGGCGCAGTCCGCGGCCTTCCTCGTCTCGCGCGGCGCCGTGGACTACAGCCGGGTCGACTGGCGCGTCGTCGCGGCCAAGGCGCAGCTCGACTTCGTGCCCATCTTCCTCGCGGGTCTGAAGCTCTGGCCTGCCGTCAGCCTGGTCAACTTTGCCTTCATCAAGAGTATCGAGGGACGGAACCTGGTTGGCGCGCTTGCCGGTGTTGTTTGGGGTATTTACATGAGCTTGGTTGCGGCGCAATGAGCGGGAACGTTTAGGAATGCATGTTGCCCGCTCGCATAGGTCCCGGGAATGTTGTATGGATGGGGGGTATTTGGGGCCGTCCAAGTCGTGGTTTGGACAGGATGAGACAAGAGAAATTGTTTTTTCTTTTTGGCTTCTCGCGGCACTCGCCGCTAGACGGGCAATAGAAGAGATGGAATGCCGTTCGCCGTTCTGACGCATTCCGAGGTAATAGATTAGAGACATTTGGTTTTAGCCTCTTTACGAGCACGGCCAGGGAAGTTGGAAGTCACACCATAGTGCTTGTGCCTTCTGTGCCTGCTTCGGCATTCTGATTGCCGGGACTCGGTTATCGGCCCCGGCCCGGTCGAGATATCGAGCAGTCGAGTCGAGCCGGGGACCTAAACTGGCCCTTTCTTCAAGCTCTGTGCTTTGATGTTTGCTTTGAAAGGAAATCTGGTCACCGGGTCATCGCAAACACGGCTGGGAAGAGGAAGGGCACATGGGCAGCGGTCCCATGATACCTATAACCTGCTACCATTAAGACGACGATTATGACTTGCCGGTTGCCGTGGTAATCTAGGAGAACACATCGTTTGGGGGGTTGAACAACAATTCGGACATCATTCTCGACATGGGCATAGGTCTCTCTCTGCCTTCGCTCTCCCCCGGGCCGGACACTTGGCCGCGAAGCCAGCTTGAGACAGGTGACACGAATCGTATCGTATCCGAGAAATGCAGGTTGGCAACCGACACAAGTGTCGCAGAGAGGCAAGGAAGCAAGGTCGTTTTCGTTTACCGTGCCAACTTTCCCCCCGTTCCAAACACGGAATTCCTCTTTGTCCATGCTGCTCCCATGGTGCATGTGGTTGTCAGCCACGTTCCCGACGGGGCGGGAGGGCGTCGAGGCGTACCGACTACCAAGCATCGTGAACGACGGGTTGGGGAGCTAACTCGACGCGTGGTTCATTTCGCGCTGGCGCCACACTGGGGACTAGAGATTGCCATGTGGCTGGCTGAATGCCTCGCCCGCATGCGCCGCGAGAACTCCTTAGCCTCTTTGATCTTGAGACTTTCTTCTTTCTTAGAGCGCGCGCTCTGCCGGCCGGGAGATGACGTGTGAGGATACGCCGGCTTTGAGACATTGAGCCAACGTTGGTGTGACGGGCCCCCGGAACGAAGCGTTTAGAAGATGCTGAGGGCGTTGATTGGGCGGGGGAACGAGGGGAAAGGAGAAGAATGTTCCTGCCCAGGTGTAATATTGCGGTGGAAATGTTCCTGACACGCCAAGGTCCAATAGCTACTGGCGGTCCCATGGTGACATTATTCTTGGTGTCTTCCCCTGGCGTCTATTTCGTTGCAGGTGTTGTCGCCCCGGAGCCAGGTCGCTGCTCTTCTCTCCTGGCGTATTTCGCCAACCCAGGTTCGCGGCGTCCCATCTTCGCATCATGGGAATGCTGGGAGTGTGTTACAAGACAGTCAGCCGGATCTCAAGTTCAGAAACGCATACTGCGTGTGCATGCTCAATCCAAAGAGTCGCGAGTAGTGGTGTCTCCCATGAGCAGACCACATGAGAAGACGGTGGAGCAGAAAGGTTTGCTTGGCAGCATGGGCGGATTGTGCCGATCGGTTCGATGCAGGTAGCGCGTAGTTTCATACGATAAAACCGGGGCAATAGACTCGGAACATGCTCTTGTCCTTTTTTCCTCGCCATGTTTTCCGAAAATTAAAACGAACTGGGCAGGCTTCCTTCCTAGCGTCTTTTTTAGTTTTCCGAACTGACCATGTCGTCCGGAGCGTGCTCCTGACCTGAGGTGCACCAGGCGATCGTTGGATTGGTCAGAGGTGATTGGCTGCAGAAAAGCACTCCCGACCCGAGTCTGCCTCTTTCCCTCTCTCTGCCGGGAAATTAGGGGGAACGCTGCATCGGGACATGTGACGTCACAGCCCGCTATGACGAAGGTGCTTACATCATGCAGGACGGGATGAGATCTGACGACAGGTCCGACCGCGTCTGCGATGGCAACTGCGACCGCCGCAACAGCAACTTCGCTTTTCAACCTCTCTCGTTGTGAACACGGTTGTGAACACACACGGGGCTGAGGGATAAGAGCAGATTACGACTGCGAATGAGCCACGCTAGTGGTGGAGAGGTCGGCCTAGCAATACACTATTCCAAGGTAGCGATGCGAGGCGGAGGGAAAGAAGTCCGCGGGGATTTCGGGGGTGTTGTGGTGGGTGGGCATGGCATTGGATAAGCTGGTCGATAATGGGGAGGATTTATTGTGTCTCCACGTGTGAAGTCGGGATGACGTGGGGCGGAAACGTCACTGGCAAATGAGGGCGCTGCGGCGGTTGAGGGCAACCCTTACCTTGGGATTTGCTAGTTAGACGAGCTTCGACCACCACCACGACAGCAGAGCTTCTCTGATAGAGCCTAGCGTTCGGAGGGAGGAGTAAAAGAGGAAATGCCAACAACACCAACGCAGGACGGATCGTTTCTGACTGTCACGCAGGGCTTGCTTATGGGCACAGCAGTACACTAGCGTCTGCTCGGCTACTTTCAGTTACTGGTAAGTGGGTGGTAACCTACTCGCCGGATACACTACGGCCCCCCATCGAAGCTTTCAGAGACATCCCGGGCAGGGGTTGTGTGCCCCAGAAGCGCCACGATTCGAAGCCGTGATTGGCCAGACGCTGTTGATTCCGTGGTCGCAGTAGTGGGTGGGACAGGTGCAGACTTGCAGTGTGGACGTTTCCCTCTCCTCCTTCCCCAGTCCACTTTTTATTTTTATTTTTTACCTGTCCCCGTGGCCGGTTTTTGCGCTCCTGCATTTTCCTGGCAGAGACACCGGGATATTGGACACATTGGACCAATTCGGACTGCGCTGTCACCCGGGTACCACGCCGAATCCTACATAATCTCACCAAGCAGGTCTTGATGGGGGAAGGCGGTCGCGGTTCCCGGCCGGGTCGGTGGCACCTGATCACGATCCGCGCACGCCTTGACCTGCCCTGCTACTGGCACCGGCAGGTACTTACTGCTGCTACCTATTACCGCTGCTGTTGCTGTTGCTTAAGCTGAAGCTGAAGCTCGTTGACAAGGGCTGAGACGCGCCATCGCAAAAAAGGGGAAAGGGGACGGCGGAAGCAAGCACTAAGAGCTAGAAGAGAGGGTATCAGCAATTAGCCGTTTTTGAACGTTCTTGTCTGCGGCTGTCCCTGCAGCCCTCTCGGTTGTGCGCCCGGCCAAACGGACGTTCCCATCTTCGACTGCGACGGTGTGGAATGGTTTCGGTAGTAATAGAGGATCACGATGCCCATTGCTACGCGGTGCCCGCAGTCCACACCTCACCTTGCCGGGCTCCTGCTCTGTTTTGCCGGACGGGACGTAGGTCCTTCGTCATCGGCCTCCTTCCCGCCCCCCCGGTTCCTTGTCCGCCCAGCCCTGGCGACCGCCTTCCCTAAGGTTCCCTTCCCCTTACCCTCCTGCCTTACGAGCCTTTTCCTTGCCTAGAGGTACAACGCGATGTACTATGTAGCTACTAGTATTTTGAGTATTTCTGTTTCTTCCTCTTTCCATTTGTTCTTAATTAACCTCTGCTGCTTGCTACCTTGGCTTTCCCACCGCCTTCCCTTCCTCCAAGTATTATACCTAGAATAAGGCAAGGAACAGGTACCTTGACCCGGTCGACAAAGGGATCGGCGCGGGGGCACTTCGCCAAAGGCCCAAAGATCAAAAAATTAGTTTTTCGTCGAGACCGCCATCTGCGTAACAACTCGTACTGCGACGCCGTTCAGCCCCCAAAAACCACCGAGAGCGGTCGTCCGTCCGTTCCTCCTGCTCCCCCGGCTGCTAACCACCTACTGCCTACCTACCGTCCATCCATCCCTCCTCACCTTACCCAACCAGCTACCTGCCTACTCGGGCATCTTACCTCACCTTTGCAGTGCAGCGTTCCCTCGCCTTGCCATCCATCCCATCTTTTCTCCTCTCCTTCGCCTGGGACAAGACGCCTTCGTCCCGAGGTGAGGCTCCTCCCCTAATACCACTTCGTATCGTGCCCTACCTCGCCCTTCTTGCCCGCCATTCCAACCGTCCTTGGCCTCAAAACAGGGCATCTTTACATTCTTGGTTTTCTCCCCCCCGTCTGCGGGTTCTCTCTGCGCCGTGACCCGGAGTCGGCCAAGGTCCGATGCGACGACATATCCACTGCTGCAGATTTGCGCACAACCACCCGGCCAACGTATCCACGGCTTACATGCCGCGCCCGCTATCCCGACAAGGTTGATTGGGGAATCCTGCCGAGTCCCAACCACGCTTCTCTGACCCGCTCAGTACACTCTGCCACTCCCGTCACCATTGGCATTCACCTCCTCTACCAGCTCTGAACCTACCATAATATTCAGAAAATCCCCCGGGGGCGCCAGGAAACAAACGACGGCCAGGGTGTGCCGCGGTGCGCGCCCGTCTCCACCCGGCACAGCAGAATCGCAGCTTCCGGACTCGACCACATTGCACCCTCGTCGGCCTCATCCACTTTGGGCCACTTCGCGCACACCAACCCCGGCTCGCTTCACAGCGCTCTGGTGCTTTTTCACTCGGCCACCTGCCTGGTGCGACTCCCGCACCTCCCCTCCTGCATCGCAGACTACCCCCCCCCCCCCCCCAAAGCCTTGCCTCGCCTCGCGGTTGGTCTGTCGCGTCTGCCGTCTCGAAACCCATCCTCGTCAGCGGGATTTGAATCTCTTCAGGGAGGAGGAAGCGGAAGGAGAACAACAAGAAGAAACCAACGAACGCCCGAATTACTCACCGGTCTGACTTCAGGACCCTGATCCAGGACGACCATTGGTTGAGGATGAGAGAAAACATAGATACTGACCACAACGTCTGCCGATCCCTTGGCTGAGCGGACGCTTCTCACCCTACCCGCCGCCATGCATCCTCCCCCGCTCCTCGGTGTGGGCGTCGTTGACCTCCTCGAGGCCGACCCCCGACCGAGCTTCGTTGTTGCGCTTCCGGCTTCGTTCAAGGAACCGTGTCGTGCTGAGGTCGTCTACAACAATCCGGCCCTCACCAGCAAGCCTGCCCTTCTCGACGTTTTACAGTCGATATCAAGTCTCGACAACACGAGGTTCTGGGACTGGGTCACAGCAGTCGACGCCAGCTCCCCGTCGTCATTCCTCTACAATAACCGCTTCTGGACTCGGAGCGTTCTCCTTTCCAGATGGGTTGTCGTGAGTTCTAACGACTTCCCGCCCATGTCAGAGCCCCCCAGGAAGATACGCCTCGACGCCTCGCGGGGAAGGGAAGCCGGCAGTGGCATCTTCCACCCGCGTACATCGACGGTCCCGTCCATGTCATCCTCGGACTCGTCAGAAGAAGACCTGTCCCATCCCCGCATCGTTCGAGCGTCGACAGAGCCGCCCCTAGTCTTGCCAGAATTCATGCCGGACCGGGAGCCCTTCCTCGACATGGTCGACAGCGTCAACTGGGGCGCAACACCCTTGGGTCCCATGGATCGATGGCCGTCCTTGCTGCACCAGTCGTACAACCAGATACTGTGCAACTCCCAGCCCACGGCCATCTACTGGGGGCCCAACTTCACCACCGTTTACAACGAGGCGTACGGAGAGATGATCGGGTCGCGCCACCCGAACCTCATGGGCCGCTCCGTAACCGAGGTTTTCCCCGAGATCGCAGACCAACTAAGAGACATGATGGAACACCCTGGGAAAAGCCGCCGGGCGAGCAGCGAGGAAGACTTTTGCTTCTTCGTCGAGCAGCACGGCGGCCCGCTCCTGGAAACGTACCTGAAGTGGTCAATCGTCCCCGTCATACACGACAACGAGTGCCTCGGTTTCATACACCTCATCTCCGACACGACGCTTTATCACCTTTTCCGCAGACGGATCCAGATGTTGGTCGACATGGGCGAAGAACTGGCCACGGCAAAGAACGTCAAGTCGTACTGGAGCAAGGTCATCGAGGAGCTCTCTGAGTGCGATCCCGCATACGACATACCGTTTGCCATGCTGTACTCCATCGAGCGCGACGGGCTGTCGGAATCGGGAAGCGAGACGCGGCACGACTGCGACCACATCTGCCGTCTTGAAGGTGCCCTTGGCGTCCCGGCCAACCACCCCGTCATGCCCGAAACCCTGCGATTGAAGGAAACGGAGTCGGGTCTGGCGCCACAATACCGTGCGGCCCTGCGCAGCCAGGGGCCACTCATCATCAGCACATCTGACGGCAGTCTACCGAAGGAATTGCTTACCGGCGTACAGTGGCGTGGTTTTGGAGATCCGTGCGAAGCGGCCATAGTCTTGCCCATCCGGCCCACGAAGGAGGAGGAAGTCATGGGCCTGCTCGTCCTCGGGCTCAACCCGCGACGACCATACGACGATGCATATACGCTTTACATTCAGCTGTTGTCGCAAAAGCTGACGACGTCTCTGGCATGCACGGTCTTGCTGGAAGAGGAGCGGCGGCGGGGACGGAACGCTGCCGAGCAGGCCGCCTTCGACCAGGCCATGCTGAAAGAGAAACTGGACTACCAAACAAGAGAGGCAACCGAATACGGGAGACTTTTCCAGACCGTTTCCGACTTTATCCCCAATGGGTTTTCCATTGGTGACCATCAGGGAAATATCACCTTCGCCAACGGCCTTTGGTATCGAATAACTGGCCATCCCGACAGGCAATCTGAGGACGGTGGCGCTTTCTCCTGCGTGCTTGAGGCGGACAGGGGCAAGATCCGAGACGCGTATAAAGAACTGCGGATAAAGGACGAGGTCGAATTCGAGTTCCGCGTGAGAGGGACCGAGCACACCAACGGGCTGCTGGCACGCAGGTCACCCTTTAAAGCCGACTTATATAGCGACCTCGACGACGATCTGGAGAGGTGCGTGATGGCCCAAGCAAAAGCTGAGCGCGCAATGGATGGCACCATCATCCGGACCTTTACCTGTCTTACGGACGTGACGGCACACAAGAGGACGGCTGACGAGGCAACCAGGAGGACGCAGCAGGCCGAGAATCTCAAGAGAATGGCCGAGTTTGCCACCGTCGGGATGTTTGACATGGACACCGGCGGGCGCCTGCTGGGTGCAAACAACGCTTTTTTCGAGCTGTGCGGCATCGACAAGGTGGATCCGATGCAGCGAGAGGTGCGGCCGTGGCAGGTATCGGTGGCCAAGGAAGACCTGCCGATGTTGACCGAGAGCCTGGCGCGGCTGGTGTCGGAGAAGAAACCCCAAACAGCCGAGATCCGCCTAAACACCACCTGGACCGCCGAGGATGCCGGAGGAAACCAGATCACCGCCCCAAGATGGGTGAATGCCACATTTATGCCTGTCAGCAACTCGGACGGCCTGGTGCAGTCATTCACCGGCTGCATTAGCGACGTGTCCCTGCAAAAGTGGCAGCTCGGATTGGAGACGAAGCGTACCGAGGAGGCGATCGAGTCCAAGAGGCAGCAAGACAACTTCATCGACATGACATCCCACGAGATGCGGAACCCGCTCAGCGCGATCGTTCACTGCGCCGACGCCATCATTGCCTCCCTCGCGAGGTGCGAGGAGCTTGTCGAAGGCGCCCAGAGCCCGATGCTCATCAAGTCGCCCCCAGACGAGCGCAGCGATAGACATGTCGACGTGAGGCAGCTTTTGTCCGACAGCATCGAAAACGCCGAGACGATCATAGCATGTGCGCAACATCAGAAGAGAATCGTCGACGATGTGCTCAGCGTTTCGAAGCTGGACTCGAAGCTTCTTGCCGTGACTCCCTGCACGGTTAATCCGGTCCAGATTGGGGAGGAGGCCATCAAGATGTTCGAGGTGGAAGCACGCCGGGTGGACATCGACCTAAACATGACCATTGACAAATCGTACCGGGAGCTTGGTCACGACTACCTAGATCTCGATCCGTCTCGCGTCAAGCAGGTCCTGATCAACCTACTCACCAACGCCCTCAAGTTCACAAAGTCGGGATCCATACGAAATGTCTCGGTCTGCATGAAGGCCTCACGCCAGCGACCTACCGACGAGACTTCGCCCGTAACATTCATCCCTCGGTCCTGCAAAGCCGAGACGGAGTACGAGCAGCCAGCTCTGGAGGGTCGACAGGATCCGGTTTACCTAATGTTTGAGGTCAAGGACACAGGACAGGGATTGTCGGACGACGAGAAGGCCAACCTGTTCAACCGGTTTGTGCAAGCGAGCTCGAGGACACATGTCAAATACGGCGGTTCGGGTCTGGGGCTGTACATCTCGCGGCGTCTGACGGAGCTCCAAAGGGGTGCGATAGGAGTGTCCAGCATGCCAGGAGTAGGATCCACGTTTGCTTTCTACATCGAGGCATATGTCCCGGCCGAAGCGGCGCGAAAAGAGGCCGAATCTGCGGCCGCAGCCGTACGGGCGACAACGGCGGCGTCTGCGGCGACCACCCCACTCTCGGCGGCGCGGGCAAAGGGCCCCACGAACGAACAAAGGACACCTGGCGTCCGGCCAAAGCCCAGGAGACACGACCCTCGGCTCGACGGTAGTAAGTACAACGTAACAAACCATTGCTCGGAGGGGAACAGTAAGCTAAATCTACGTGTGCGTGTGCGTAGTACTCCTCGCGGAAGACAACCTGATCAACCAGCAAATCACGCGTCGCGGGCTGCAGGATAGGGGTTTCTCCGTGGACGTAGCTAATCACGGGATCGAAGCATTGGAGAAGCTCATGCTGTCCGTCTCGCTGCAGCGACAGGAGGAAGAGTACTTTGGCCAGAAGGCGTCGAGCTCGCAGAGCCCGGCCATGCCCATCAACCTGATCCTGATGGACATAGAGATGCCGGTCCAGGACGGACTGACGTGTACGCGACGAATCCGAGAGTTGGAGCGCGAGGGTAGGGTGTTCTGCGCAAGCGGCGGAAGGATTCCCATCATCGCCGTCAGCGCCAACGCGAGGCCAGAGCAGATGCAGCAGGCCAAAAGCGCGGGGTGCGACGACGTGCTGGTGAAGCCTTATCGGATGCCGGAGCTGATCGAGAAGATGCAAGTAGTCGTCAGGCGGATGGGGGGCTTCTCTCCAGAGTCGCCGGTGCTCTAATACAAGGATGTGGAGGGGGGCCGAGTACAAGGAGGGCAAAGGTGGAATCGGTCACATGGATCACCAAGAGCTGGTAGACCATGCAAAGACGGATATGGCGTTTTGGGGTAAACGGGAGGCCAGCAGGACTGGGCTCGGGAAATGGGAACTGCTTCCGGTCATTGGTATGGTCACACTGATTGTGTCATGTGGTAGCGGTGGTGGTTGCCGTGATTGTGCCCGGCGGAGGCACGAATGATACCAGGCCTGGGTGCTGGCCAACGGAGGGTCTCCGGGTGTAGGATGCCACACGCGGAAGACTTGGCGCTGAATCGAGACGAGCGGTGAGGCGGGTGTGTCTGGTTAGATGCTGGCGTAGAGGGGGTTATGGGGCACTGCATTTCCACAAAGGTCAGTGGCTATTAGCATGACGACCGCCGTACTCGAGCGGTCGTCGCATGGAGCTGGGCAGCGGCATGGCAGCGGCATAGACGGAATAATACCACACGGAGGAATCCGAACACTTGATGCTTGAGAGAGCTGATGTCAGGGCATATCCGTCGAGAAGTTTTGCGTCGTTGGCGTGTAGAAACGAGCCCCCCTCAAGACTCGGCCGAGGCTATCCAGGGCGGGTTAGTCGTGGTGTTTCTTGGCAGGTTGCAAGCCGCCGCTCCAGAAGGCTTGTTTTGCTTTTTCGCCTGGTGTGTTAATTTCGCCGTCTTGTCATGGGCAGGAGGGGGGTTGGAGGAAGGAGACGGACGGACGGCCATTGATTTGCTTCCTTGAGGTGAGGTTGGGTGTAAGTTGAGGTTCTGCCCCCCCTCCGTCAATGAGGCGCGGTTGCTCGCGACGCTGCAGGCCATTTCTCGAAGAGTGTGAGACGAGACGGAGAAATTATTGATTGGTCGGGATTCCCGCGGACCCCTGGCAGGAGCGTAGGTAGGTGCTGAAGAGGGGGTGGGGGGAGGGGGAAGGAATGTCACAGTGAAGGTGCAAGAGGCACCGCACCTGGCGATACGGCCCCACACTTGCGGGCAAGTTCTTGGAGGGGGAAGGTCGATAGAAGCCCCGGAAGCCTTCTTTCCCTGGCTTGTGTTTTTCTTCCTTTTCGTCCGGTTTGTATGGTCTGGATTGGGAATTTCAAACTAACGATTGGTTGAGAATTAGAAGGGAGTTTCTTTTTTCCATGGGGCGTAGATCACTCTGCGTCTTTCGGGGGGCACGGCAGAAACGGGGGCACGATCCAGAGACATGCAAAAAATGTGGTGGTCTTGGTTTTGGGACTTTTCATTGCATGCGCCCCTCGGCGAGGACCAACGCCGCTGAGACGGTCCGAAATAAGGCAACTCTAGCCTAGGTGAGATTCCTTACAGTGATAGCTGGAAGTACGGACATGTTCATGGGGTTAGAGCACACAGACGATGATTCGGACGAGGGTCCTGCAGGCCTGTGGGCGAAGCTTCGTGATATGTGCCTCGGGCGATATTGCCCCTTCTTGCAAAAGATGGTTCTGATCGATCTGTAGATACTGCATTCTACTCATTAGGTACTCATTATGTAAATATACAGCTTCAATGGCAGCTGGATAGGTACCTGGGTTCGAATGGCTCCAACAGAGATAGATACCTTTCCCGCGGTACATAGACCGCGGATCGGGTGCCGTGGAGGTGGAGTTCCCGCCCGCGCGAAGCCCACCCACCCCCGATGTACCTGCCCCAAAACCAGGTACCTTTCGGGGCAGCAGGTTACCTAGCGTAGGTGCAGGAGCTCGGGTAAGGTACAAGGTACAGCTTAGCTCCTGCATGGGCCGCGCTGCGACCCTCAATGTACCGCCGCCGTCCCAGCGCTGCAGCTGCTCTCAAACCCACGCATCTGAACGAAACGCCGCCGCCTCCTCCGCCGCCTTCGTAGTCGTAGCGAACTCCCGCAAACTCTAGGTAACTCGGCTCGACTATCTGCCCTTTATCCCCCTTAAGCCCCCCTTGTCTGCTGTTTTCCGGGTCCCTATATAAAGCCAGACCGCCTCTCCCCCCCCCCGTCCTTCTCCCCTAATGCCCGCCGTCCCCGCGTCCCGCTCCAGCTTCCTTCGGCTTCGGCACGTCCTCCACACCCCGCAACGAACCTCCGGCTTCGGCACCGCCACGAGACCAAGCACCACGAACACGCCCCGAGCAGCTCGTCTGTATTCGAACCTCGGTAGAGAGAGGTTGTACCTGGCAAAGGAACTGGGCAGCACGCAGCGCGTAACAGACGAAATGGCGGACCGGGTCCATCGCGTAACCATGTTCAAGATCGCCGACGAGGCGCAGAGGAAGAGGTTGATTGAGCAGTACCAGGTCCTCGGAAGCTCTCACAAGAAGGTACGCTCTCGGGAGGCACAGGCACAACCCCATTCCACTTCCTCGTTACCTACTCAAGACCCAGAGAGGACACGAGGACTACAGCAACAGCAACTAACGACACCAACGCAGGACGGAAAGCCGTACATCCTCTCCATGGTCGTCGGCCCCGCCATGGACGACCCGCGCAGCCAGGGCTTCACCCTCGTCGCCAAGACCGAGTTCGCCTCGCTCGAGGACATGCGCTACTACGACGACGAGTGCGCCGCCCACGGCGCCCTCAAGACCTTCGTCAAGGAGAACCTCACCGTCGACGGCGTCATGTCGGTGTACTTCAAGCCCGAGGCCGTGGCCAGCCTGTGAGAGGCTATGCGGTGCGGTGGGGTATTAATGAAACGAACGACCTTTGTTTTGCTGGTTCCAGGTATCAAGCTACTCTCCATACATAGACGTAAAAAAAACACAAATTCCTCCTACATCGATCCCCCTTATCACAGTGTGTTTGCGTGTTTTCGGTTTTCTCACGTGCGCGGTTCCAAGAGTTGCAAATACAACATCCCACGCCGCAGTCAACGACTGACGATCAACCTTGACTCCCTCACGAGGCAGCGGCAGCAGCGGGGGTGGTAGTGGTAGCAGCAGCGGCAGCGGGAGCAGCCGCCGTGTCGGTGGTGGCAGCCGCAGGAGCAGCGTTGACGTTGCTCCCGCCCTCGACGAACCGCTTCAGCCCGTCCATCCACGCCGCGAACGCCGCCTCGAGCTGGCCGACCATTGTGAAGCGCATGACCTGCGCCAGCGGGCCGGAGAAGGTCTCGTAGCACCGGTACTCGGTGCCCGTCCCGTCCTCGCTCTCGAGGAACTCGTGCACGCGCTCGGCCTTGAGCACGAACGGGGGCGGCTGCCAGCCCGTCGTCTTCCAGCACACGCGGTACCCCTTCCGGCCGCGGTGCTCGTTCCCGCCCGCGGCGGTGGTCGCCCTGGCGAACTCCTCGAGCTTGGTCACCACGCACGTCGAGTTGCTCGTCACCTTGGCCGGGTCCAGGTTCAGGTGCACCTCGAAGGTGACGTGGGTGCCCTGGAGGAGGATGTCGCCCGGCTTGGAGGCCGCGACGGGGGACCCCTCGAGGAGGGGAGGCACGGGGGAGGGGGCCGCGCGGGTGATGGTCGCCTTGGGGAAGACGGGGTTCCAGGTGGCGTAGGTGGACGGGTTGAGGACGGCGGCGAGGACGGTGAGGGGCGGGGAGGAGATGGGGGTCGCGGCGGCGATGGTGAAGACGGCGTTGACGGAGCCGGCGGTGGGCGTGGACAGCGTCGGGGACACGAGGGTGGCCGCGAGCGTCGGCGGGATGGAGTCGGCGCCGTGCTCGAGGTGGTGAGGCGGCTTGGGCTTGAGGTTCTCGGGTATCTGCTTGATGTTGTCCGGGATGGACGTCTGGATCCGCTGGCGTATGGCTTCCATCTTTAACTCTTTGGGGTACTGGGTATTGGGTATCTTTGGTTGATGGATGGGAAAAATTGCAGGAGGGAATCTGGGTATGTGTGAGATGTGAGAAGAAGAAACGGAAATGAGGGGTAATCGAGCTCAAAAGCAGGCTGGGAGGGCTGGCAAGAGAGCAAGAGAGCTAGAGAGCGGGAGAAGAGGAGGGACGAGGGAGGAGGCGGAGGAGGACGCACTGAATCAGGGAACTGTAGCAGGTGGACCGAATTGGGCACGTCGCGGGCGGGATAAGAGGAGAGTGAGGCACACATGTTTTTGCACCGCCAAAACCCAATCCTGTACATAGGAAAGGATTCTCGCCCATGGTGTAGGGATCAAGTCCGGTTGCCTTTGTGGCCTGATACACTTCAGTCACATGGCCTCCATCGCTCGTTGTCGCTGTTGTCGTCGTCGTCATGACATGAGACAACACCGCATCGATGTAATCAATCAATATCCCTCCCCATCCCGCCCGTCGTGTTGGTTACGAGGTGACATCCAGCCCGATAATCATCCATCGCCCCTCTTTGGGGTCAAGGATGTGACTGCCGCGAGATCGTGACAACGCGGGATGTCACCATCGACCAGCCGGCCCACTTCCTGGACTGCCGAAGATAGGGAGGGGGTGGCGCACCCAGAGCCGGCCCATCTGGATTCTTGCCGAAAATCTCTCAGCGTCGCGAGTAGCTGGGCTTTAGACTTTGGGGTCTCGTGAGAGGGGAGGGAGGGCGTCATGGGACGAGGAGCGAAGCTGAGGTCCGGGGCTGGCCCGGGCACTCGCCTTGAAAGAAGGGACATGGGCAGATGGAGAAACACTGGTGAGGTGGCCGCGGTCCGGGCTCTCGGCCCACCGATGGACCCACATCAGGTCCGGGGAGACGAGGCGAATGGACCCATAGCGCCGGGATGGTGGCTTCGGCGATAGACGGAGATGCTCCACCGTTTTCCTTCAGCTCGCCTCGTTTGTCGGATTGTCCAACGCATCAGACCCGGTCCGTCGAAAGCAAGGCCGGTGCAATGCGGGCACCATCCGTACGGGGATTGTGGTTGTATCCAAAATAGACGAGGCCTCGCCTTTTATTACGTTGTTACGTCAAGAGCCTACTCCAACCATTTACGCAAAGCCACGATT
>WIGM01001008.1:0-14890 GCA_014235935.1 Colletotrichum musicola
GGAGGCCGTTTCGTGCTCGACGGCGCTCAGTGCAGCCCCGTCCAGGGCCGTCTCGTCTGCGATGACGGTCTTGGAAATACCTTGTAAGTTGGTGGTCAGTTCAGTAGATCGCTTGAATCGTTGCTAAGAGTTGTGACAGCTTCGCCGACGATCCTTTCTCCTCCTAGACCAGCTATGCTGGGTGCTAAACCAGAGGCAGAATCGCAGTTAACTCGGATTGAGGGGGAGGATTACGGCGCATAGAAGGTGTTACAAAAATAGCATTTCAAACTTTGGACAGGCTAATGAGAGACGCAATGGCACTTTGATGACAAGATACCATATTGATGATGCAGTAACCGGCAACGGAGGACACATGTCCCCGTCCATGTCATCCTGGAAATCCATGGTCCCGGTCGGCTGTGGCTTACCAGTAACGCGTAACTGACGATTCATATAAACAGATCAGCCCTCCATCGTTAAAAAGGATCATTAGAAGTATCAGAAGGTTGTTTTGAGACTCCACAGTCGAAAGAACTTATGTTGAAGGCAGGTCCTTGCGTATTTAAGCCTTTCTGATGTATCCGTACAGCCTCCTTCAAACAAGCAGGCCAAAAGCTCATGCCTCTTCTCCGCGCAAAACTGACCTGCCTTTCACGGTGTTCCCCGGTCCTTCTATGCACTGGATTACCCCGTTTCTGTATATCTTCGTCGGGTTACGTTTGTTTGTTTCCAAAAGGGCCCCGCATTGCGATTACATGGTTCTTTGAGTTTGGGGGAAGAAGTTCCGGGCCTCGTCGACGGGTGCGGGACGGCAGGACCCGGACGTTTTCGTCCGTGGAGCTCGGGGGTTGCAATACTGGGTTAGGGTTCTTTACGCCTGTCCGTTGACAAACAAGACCATTTAGGTCGAGCCATGGGTTACGAAAGAGGTAACCCCTTCGCAGAGTGCCAGGGGCATGGTAGAGAAGACGAGGTCCTGGGCTACCTAGGCTCCATGGACAACATCAGATTACCCGGTGACTTGAAATCGGCAACGTCGAAAAGAGGCCATATTGAAATGGCCTATGAAACGCACATGTAGCTTAGATTGGAATAGTGACACCAAGAAGACCGTGGATCAAGGGCAGCGCCGTTCTCACCCCTGATTCCGAAGGTCTCGTATCGGCGGACTCGTTGTGAGAAACGACTCCTCAGATCAGCAGTTATTGGCTAACCGCAGGCCTGCACCCGTGACAACACTCTTTGGGCCATCGGCGGTGGGGATACAAGCAAAGCAGTAAACATTATTTGTTCAGCAACGTGCGAAACCCTGGTAGACTGAGGGTGTCCTCGGCTCCTGATTGGCTGGTTCCGGCGTCTTGTCGGCGTATACCAAGAGCTTAACCGGAAAACAGCAAACAAGACTCCCGAATTGGGCAACGTCCACGCCGTGATTGATGGGGTCACACACACCATATTCAGGGGTACATGAATCTGGCCTAATAGTAGAGCTCCTATTGACGTCAACGACTTTGAGCAAACAAAAGACCAGTACAATCGCGCTGTATCTATTTAACTTGGCGATTCCAGAGTGTCGATTCACTTGAGAAAGGCAATTGTAAATGAATGGTTCTCTCTGACCAGAAGAACCTTGGTCAAAACTCGAATGACAGGTAATGACGGTCAGGGTCGTCTGATATATATGTATGTTTGGTTGATCACCTAGATACTGTTTACAACTGTGAATGCCTGGTCTCGCAGCTAGATCTATGAAGTACTTCGAAAAAAAAAACAGCCGATAGACATTGCTAAAGATAGCTCAGGTGAATGTATTGGAACACAACACGATCTTTGGGCACGGAAGCTCGGCTTCCTGGCCCCACAACCTACCATGTATCTGTTGGTCCTTATCAAATAGTAGCTTTCCTCTCTATTTTCCCTGCGGGACTTCCCAGGCATGTTTAGTGGCTCCGGCCCCGAAGAACCTCGTAACACCATTCTCCTATGTTTGCTTCTTAGTCCTATCATTTTGATTGCATGATCGGCGTCTATTAGATGTTTAGGGCTCGTCCCGGCCAGGAACATACAGTTCGGCGCTCCAAGACTGGGCTGTTATATTGGCTTGCCTCCGCTTCTCAGTTCGACCGCGGATTCTTGGTGTCGAGATCCCCGGCTTCTGTCCCCGCCTACGCCACATCTCCACACTCATCTCATATGGCGGAACCGCGCTGTCGGGACGGTCAACGACAGGTGTGATAGAAGAACGCGAATCTTGGCCTCCATGTCCGGGAGACATAATGCGACGTGGCCGGGCCATTCGTTGGTCGGCTAGTCCTCATCTTTTGTGCCATCATTCCCGTCCTACACACCACCGCCGCGAGCAGCAATGCGAGTTGATCATCCGCAGTTTCACTTCCCCTCCCTCTGAGAATCGGATATTCCAACATGCCTCTTCTCGTTTCTCCTCGAGACGACTCGATGCCTCCAGACGAAAGCGTCGGACCCGTCTGGCTCGCCGTATCGACTACTTTACTCGTTCTGTTCCTCATCGCCACAGCCCTTCGATTGTGGGTGCGCATCGCCCGCAGAAACGTAGGCTGGGATGACACGACCATCGCCATTGCCGCCGTGATGGCCGCCATCCGGTACGCGTTCGGCGCCATGCAGCTGCTCCACGGCAACGGGAGGCATCGCGTCTATCTCAGCGACTACGACTACAAGATGCTCAACATGTGGGGTTGGTACGGACAGCTCTTTCAGTTTACGTCCATGGCCTGCCTGAAAGTCTCGATATGCAACTTGGTCCTGCGTATCAAGGACGGTAAGGGTCTGCGGATCTTCATCTACACTATCATCGCCGGTGTGCTCGTCACCAACATGGGCGTCGTGGTTGTCCTCCTGGCAGAGTGCCAGCCGGCAGGCTTCTGGAGGGGTGAGGCTGCAAGGTGCTGGCCGAACAAGATCCGTATCTACTGGATTTATGCCACAATCGGTACGCAAGAGACGTGAATGATCATCTCAATACCTTCGCTAACAGAAACCTGAACAGCTCATTCCGTTTTGACCGACCTCATTCTGTCACTGATCCCCCTGACGGTTGTCTGGAAGATCAAGATTGCCTTCCAGCGAAAAGTAATGATAACGTGCCTGATGAGTCTGGGTTTAATGTGAGTCGGACCGTCGCTTGGCATTATGCTTCGACGCTGACAGATGCCTTCCAGTGCTACGGGCTTTGGCATCACACGAGCGGTGTCGCTAGGAGTTTCGGAGGACGATCTCAGCTGGACTTTTTGCATCGTCGCCATTTGGTCGAATCTCGAGCTGTTTCTCGGCATCATCGCCGCGAACCTCGCGCTATCTAGGGCAATTTACGCCTTCTTCCGCGACAAGGCTTCGACGACGACTAAAGGTATCTCCGATCCATCTGCGTCCGGTTATCTCAGCAGTAGGCTCCGAGGGATAACTCCAGGCCATAGACGGATGAACTCGGAGACGCGGAGCTCAAATAGTGACATCCATCTGGAGCCTGGTATCCAGAAGACAACGGAGTTTACATGAAGAGAAGACGAGAACGTGCAGCAGAGCTCATCCGCATCAAATGAGAACGAAGGCATCATGGGCAATAACAGACAGTGCGTCTGATTAAGATGGTCATTACGCTAGTCCATAGATATCCAGTTTAGCTTTGTGGGAACAAAACTTAGTGTGCCCATGCTTTCGAAAAGAAGTTGAGACTTCCGACCAGTGTACTCGAGACTAGCATTTATTCTCTGCTTCGATGTTACAGTCTGAGGCACGTCATTATCTGAGGAAGCCGTCTCCGTATATAGCGTCTAGTGTTGTGGGACGGGAACATGGAAGTCCTGACGCTGAGAGGAAAAGGTCCCGCCGAAAGCCTTCAGATCGGGCCGCGGCGCGTTAGACGACATCTTCAACCAGTCTCGTCAAAGGCTGGGATCGAAAGTACCCCGCAGCGGCTGGCGCAAGCGTTGAAGCCATCTCCTGTCTGTCAGGTGGAAGGGCGATTCGGCCTGATTGGAGCGGCATTTCTTGACCCATTTTCCTTCCATTAGGCAGCGACGCATACGCACATATCTGTGGCGGAGACATGGATTCGACCAATCAAGCCGGCACGATTAGATGCCGTTGCCCGCATACAATTGCCGGAAAATGTTATAATAGTAGGGAGCCTCGGGAGTATCGACTGATTCCATATGTTTGAAGAATCAGTCCGGCCTTCGCTATCTCCTCCATAACATTCCCCGATCGAAACCTATCCATCACTTCCTCTACGTGAACGACAAGCCCAACAGGCCAGTCCAAGATGTCTGGAGTGGAGCTCGCCCTGGGCATCGGCGGTCTCGTCGTCTCTGCGATTCAAGTATACAGTCGAGTTTCCATTGTTTTTGCCAAGGACAATGGGCTTCTCTATCTCGCAACGAAATACTACATCGAAAAGGTCAAGTTGGAAGCATGGGCCGAGCGAGTGAACATTTCCGAACCCGATAGCTGTCTTCTTCTGAACCACAGCGAAATGGTTCAAAAAGCAGTGTTGCGCATCATTGCTGAGATCAACGCTACCAACGACCACGCCGAGAAGCTCGTGCAAAAATACAGAATCGTTGACCCTGTCGACCCCCTCGCGCCCAACACCCAAAAGAAAACGTTCAGCCGAAGTTCAACTTGGGTCAAATCAGCCAGAGATGAGAGATATTCCATGAAACAAACGAGCAAAGCCAGCTGGGCCATCAAAGACAAAGACGAACTCAGCTCTGTCGTTCAAAAGCTTGGTCAATTGAACAGGGACCTACAGGATCTCGTACGGCTAGAGGAAATCGACGTTGTTCGCATCGTCACTGGCGTCATCAGTGGTCTCGAGTCCAAATCACTCGATGCTCTTCGGAAAGGGCAGGATGACCAAGATCAATCCGGATTGTTAAGTCTGTCAGCCAAATTGAAGGAGGTCATGGCCGAAGACGACACTGCTCGGTCACGGAAGGTGAAGCTCCTGAACGGCAGGTTTCACCGCAGTGCAACTATTGCTGGAGATGGAATGAATGACCGGGAAATCGGTTGTTACGACGAGGACAATGCTGAGCCCATCAATGTTTGGGTTGAATGGAAGTCGATTGTCAAGGATCATCCGAAGAAGGACGAGCTCGTCGTGCGCATCGAAGCCCTCAACGTTCTTCTCACTACCTCAAACTCACCCCACTACCTCCAACCAACATGTCTCGGGCTCCTGCACGATACAGCCTACGAAGAGAAGACTCAAGGCACGAAGCGACTGGGATTTATCCACGAACTTCACACGAAGGACCCTCAGCAAGAGATCATCACTCTGCAATACATGCTGTCAGCCGCGCAGCCAACACATTACATGCCACCTCTTGACGAACGCTTCGAGCTAGCGCGGAAGCTCGCTTCGGCCTTGTCGCTTCTACATGCTGCGGATTGGATTCATAAATCACTACGAAGCGACAATGTAGTTTTCATCTCAACTCCCGGCAAGGGGGCAAAGGAGCCGCCACATAACATCGCCAACCCTCAAATCGCCGGGTTCCAGTACACCAGGCAAGCAGGGTCAGACTCCATTGAGACGAGGGCACTTGGGAATGCAAGGGTGGAGATGTATTACCACCCGGATGTGGTTAACGGTTGGACCAAGGCCAACGAGATTTACAGCTTGGGGATAATTCTCCTGGAAATCGCTACTTGGCGCACCGTGTTCGACAAGAAGTTCACCACGATGGACCCGAAGTCGATCTCCGACACAATTCAGAAAAGGCTCAATAGGTCTTGGGGTGAGCAAATCAAGGGACTGGTAGGGAAAGTCTATTTCAATGTTGTGAAGGAATGTTTGACGGGATTCCGGGGTGAATATGAAGGAACACCGGCATCAGCAGAGCTTTTAAGCAAGCTGTTCTTCCGAAGGGTTGTCAAGCCACTATATTCCTGTCGTTCGTAGTAGATAGCATCCCTGATTTCACCATGCCTGTAGTCCGGAGGTGGAGGTTAAGTGGAAGGATACGTCTAATTGCTCATTTATCAAACCCAGATTACACGAACAAACTCATAACTATTTCATTCTCGGTCATTGGTTCCGCTCCTCGCCACCAACGGAGATGTCCATGATGTCGTTCTGTTCTCATGGTCCACGTAGTAGAGTCTCCCATCTGGAGCCTTGCGAACATCCCAGTCCTCTGGCAAGGCGAGTCCGACCGTTGCAAGCTCTCTCCAAGACGCGAACTTGTCTCTCACAGACTGAATTGCTTCGTTAGAAGCAGGTGGATACTCCTCCCAGAAACTACCCGTCAGGACAGACTTTTCACGGGCCCCCAATAACGACATCATGGCGTGAAGATCAACGCGTCTTACCCTTTCCCTTAGTCCTTCGAACCTGATGACTTCAACTGCGTCGGCGCGCTTGACACTCATTGTCCCCTCGGGAGGGATGGCGACTTCGACCATGTCATCATCATCACCCCGAGCGTCTTCGGGTATCCTTTGCGGCCACTCCGCAGTCCTAGACTCGAGCTTCGTCTTGGTTGAGGCTACGAGAAAAATGAACGTCAGTCAAAATGGTACAAATGGACATTCTTTGAAAACATACGACGAATGACGGAGAGACCCTTCACGACTTGGGCAATCATGCACAAAATGCCGGTGCGCATGTCTTGGTATGAGCCATCCGCACCGTTGGCCAAGAGAAGACTTATGATGTTGCTCATGTTCTTCTCCCACTGTGCGACTTCTCTCTCCCCACCTTGGAGAATCCTCTGATGAGGACCGCGATCCTGGCATCTGACGGCAAGGTCAAGTGGCGTATAGCCGCTCATTTTGTTTGGGTTGAAAGTCTGCTCTTCATTATCATTCTGTCCAGAATTCGGCGACCTCCAGAATTCCAGGTTTGGCAATTTCGTTTGGAGGTTCACGTCCGCCTTGTGCGCGATTAGAATCTCGACGGCGGACCTGTGGCCATATAGCACGGCGTAGTGCAGCGGCGATCGTCCAGAGAAATCGACGAAGTCCACACTGTCGGCGAAGTTCACTACCAGCAGCTTCAAGACAATATCCTCCAACGCCAACTGCGCAGCGTCAGTTGGTGATGTGTGCTGGAGCATCAGCGCGCGGAAGACAGTAACATTCTTCGAAGGCCAAGAAAAGATTGACGGCTTGTCAAACCTTTCGTTTTCGAACAGATACTTCAATCTTTCAATTCCAAAGCCCATTCGGTAGGTCAGCAAGCCGTTGAGGACCTTTCCAAAAGCTGTGTGGTACTCCTCGTGCCTATCATCGCTGAGAACACGTTCCATATTCTCCCAATGATCAGCCAAGATGTCTGCGATTTCCAAACTTGGATTATGCATGACAGCCATAACGAAGGGGGTCGATCCATCGTCTGACCTGTCGTATAGACTGGCTCCTCTCTTTAACAGCTCGTTGACATACCCAGGCCATGGTTGAGTGGCGGCTGCATGTAATGCAGTTCGACGATAGAGGCCTTCCACAAAGTTAAGCAAGGGGTAGTTGGCGAGAAGAAACATGAAAACATCTCGAGCATCATGGTAAATGCTTTGCTGCAGGGCAGTGTAGCCACCAAACCGCTCCGTATCCGCCAAAAGTGCTGCTACATCGTCTCCTCGATTCATCAGCTCATCAATAAACAACTGGAGCGCTTCACAGTCATTTGACGTAATAGCGATGGCCAGAGCGTCGACTTCTTGGCTGGTGGCTGCATCCGTATGTAAATGAGGGCCTGTCGGGTCTGCTCCAAGTTGCAGCAAAAACGAGACAGTCTCCCGCTTGGCATGACGAAAGTTCCCCCGATGAATGCAACGTCTGTTAAAAGTTCGAGGAGGGCATGCGTCCAGAGACAGTCTTAAAAGACCTGTATACAAGCCTTGCCGAATGCTGTTTTGAACGTAAAGGCTGGATGAGGTCGTCCATTCGCGTCGCGGATTAGAGCCGTGGCCGAGAGTCGAATCTGCCGAGACATCAGGATCCTGATGTTCCGGTGGTGGCTCTTGCGTGAATTCAATGCTTTCGACACTTCTCTCCATGGCCTCAACCGCAAGCTTGAGCATCTCGAACTCATTTCGATGTGCAAGTATACCAAGCAGCATGCAATAACTCCTGAAGTTGACCTTCCTGTCTTTCCGAGCGTGGCATTGGAGAAGGGCGGAGAGAAGTAGCGGCTTTCGTTTCAAAGCAGCCCATTGTATGGGCAACCCAGATCCAAGTTGGAGAATATCGGATAGGTACTTCGGCTTCTCAGTTGCGGTAAGGTCTAACTTCGCGCCTCTGTCAACGTAGAGGGGTGCAAGTTGAGCAGCGTCTTCGTCGTCCATAAATGAGAGGCAGTGAGTAATTGCGCAGCCCTCTACAGTAATCAACGTAACATTGGCTCCTTTTTCGAGCAGATACCAGGCGATTTCAGGCTGATTTGCTTCAGTTGCGCAGAATATTGGTGAGGTGTGGTACCAACTGGTCGCGTTGATGATGCTATGGCCCCAAAGGTTGTAAAGGTACTTTACCGATTGGAAAGTCCCGGCGCTGGCACACAAACAGAATGCATAGCCCATGATATCTTTGGATTCCTGTTTCGGGGATTCAGGACTTTGTTCGAGAAAGCTGCTGGGTTTTTCGTTGCGGTGCTCTGCCTCCTTGGGGAAGCCGGGTTGTTCAAGAGAGCTGGTTTTGTCTTGATCAGGAGAACCAGGACTTGGCTCAGGCATGGTGTGCTCTTTCGGCGGTCCCCACTTTCGCATCTGTCGAGCTCGCAAAGCCAGTGGATGGAGCGCTGGATCTAGGTCTTTGAGATATGCCGCGCTTGCCATTTGACCGTATATCGTGCCGGTAGTGCTCCAGGATTTCCGTGGAAGCCTTTTGTTCAGATAAAGCCCAGTGGACTCCTCAACAGGGCCAAAGCAAAAGGATATCATCATGTCTCCCACGGTTGCGGCTTTCGACAACCACTCGAGTCCCGCAAGCTCGTCGACAGGAGTACCAAGGCCTTGCAG
This sequence comes from Colletotrichum musicola, assembly GCA_014235935.1. Classification (NCBI taxonomy): domain Eukaryota; kingdom Fungi; phylum Ascomycota; class Sordariomycetes; order Glomerellales; family Glomerellaceae; genus Colletotrichum; species Colletotrichum musicola. The sequence goes on from WIGM01001008.1 coordinate 8,985, forward strand.
GTAGGACATACCTAGCTGAGTCGCTACTTGGGCAAAGTGCTCCGCTTTGCGTCCAATGTTCTTAAATTGGAGGCTCTTGATGTGGCCGGAAACGGTCTCCAGCAAGTCCTTATCTGTTCCCTCGAAGCCAATCTCGACCGCCAGCATTGAAAACATATCGTCATAGCTTGGAGGGCAGTTCCCAAGCTCTAACAGTTTTTGGAACATCATTCGCTGAAATGGCTTCGTCCTCTCCGAATATGCTTTGCTATGCGCCTATTGTGGACGAGCATTAGTACAGCTCTTCAAGAACAGCGTTGCATTACTTACGATCTGGCCCTCTACTCCATCATATAGAAAGTAGCGGCTCGCTGATTCGACTTCGACGTTTCTTTCGGTGCTTCTGGCGATTCTTTTAAAATTGCGGAAAGTGACCATACCGGCACTGGGTGAACTCACGGCAGGGTCCGGCCATTTTCTTGGCAGAATTCGTCAAATGCAATGGCCAATATGTTGGCCATGCATTGGCGGTGCGCTGGATGACGTCTGAGTCCGCATTCGACCACGAGCGCAGCGACTGTGTAATCGTCTTCGACAGTTCCCGGAGGTGGCTCTATCATAGCTGACGCAACTTTGAGAACTGAATCCTTGTCAACCGAACCATTGTCAGAGTCTGAAAAGAACTTCATGAGGTTTACACGAAGCCTTTGGATATCCGACGGATAACTGAGCTTTTCACACAAGCCCAAAATGCCGTCGAGAAAACTGCCACCCTTGGGGATAAGACCTCTTCTCGACCACATGGTTGCTATGACCATCGCGAACGAGTACACGTCGGCCAATTGCCAGTCGATATTCCGTTGCTGAGTTAAAACTTCTGGAGCTTGCCACTCAGGTGTTCCGAACGTGTATGTTTTGCCGTACTCGATGCTAGGGCCGACACCGTTGAAGTCAGACAACTTCGCAACGACTGTCCGTGATTGATGTTGCTGAATGATGATATTGCTAGGCTTGATGTCACCGTGAACCAGGCCACACACGTGGATTGCTTCAAGTCCCAAAGCGATATCGAGACTGAGGTGGGACTTCCTGGAAGCCGAATGAAACGAACGAAGGTCCAGTAGACAGTCGTCCAGAGTCCCTATTCAAACTTGATTTAGCATCGCATATCTCAGGTTGATGATCCAACTGTACTTAATTGATTTACGAGCATTAGTTACTCACCATAAAGAGCAAACTCTAATCCCAAAACGGGGATAGTTGATGTATCTTCCCAGAGGATGAGATGGAGCTTGCAGATGTTCTCGTGAGATCTCAAGTATGGATGACAGAAGACTTTGAGCTCCTGCCATAGTAACCTGTGCAGCCTTTTGCTGCTTTCCTTGTCGTCAGGCATCTGCCTGTATTTCTTCAGTGCTATCTTTGTTTCTGGGGTTCATCGATTCGCGTGACATTTAAACGATTCATCGAGCTGTCTAGACATTCGAATTACTTACGACGGTGCTCTCCATCGATGTCAAGCATGGTCTCGTGCAAGAAGACGCTGCATGACACACCCGATCCGAGACCGTAGGACACCCTTGGCGCAGCATTTTTGTCGGTCGTGAGGACCCCTTGCAGGGTCTTCAGGTCGGAAACGGGAATGTCGAACCGCGTGGTCAGCTCAAAGATGGAGAATTCAGTTGGCTCGGTATCAATGGACAGTACCTGGGCAGCAGGCTCTGGTAGGTCGTTGGCTGGGGCGACGCTCCTTTCGCTCAGCTCCTGTTGGCTTGCACTCGAAGGACCGCCCAGAAAAGAGCTCATGTAGAATGATGAAGAATCTGCCATGTTTGCGAAGCTCACGGAGTAGGCGAAAGACAGCACTGAACGCAAGCTTCTTAGGCACTATTATGAATGGCCGACGTGTCATCTGCGCCTGAGAGGCGGGGCAAGCCGACTCATAAATGTTCAGGACTCGGAATTGCAGCAATGAACATCGACCAATTGAACGGTAAGGATAAGGGGACAGGCTGCAAATGCCTGACTGAACGCGCACACCAAGGCGGATTTTCGACACTCGGGTGGCAGTGTTTTGTGCGAACCATGTTATGTATGCCTCATGCGACTCTGCCGCCTGCACAGCCCAAGGCCTCCAGCTTCCCAGTCACATCCCACAGACAACAGTGATGATGTACAACATGGCCTATCATTGGCACCACAGCTATCTGCCTAGACTGGCATGCAGAAGCGAGGGTATGCTTTTGGCCAGCCTGCTTGAATGTCTACATGCCTTCTGAGAAGCGGGGTTCGGGCGGGGGTTCCAAGACCTATTCCATAGTGAATACGTGCTACGGAGATCCAGCATGATCAGAGCGTACAAGTTCTCAACTATTCTCCGTACGAAATGAACTCGGCAACCATGGCAAAAGACACAAGGAGATGGCACGCGGCGCATTGCGAACAGCCGGATGTGTGCGTTGGAGTGATCTCGTGCCATTCTGCCAGGCGTGCGGATCGTCTGCAGCCGCTCTTTTGCAAAAGTTGACAACAGACCACTCCAGCTCACTGCTCCAGATTCCAGAGGACGAAGCACCTGGACAGCTCAATCTCTTCTGGCCACGTACAGTGCATTACTCGAACACGCAGCTACAACAAGCCACGGACGATGAGGCACAGCTTTCTCAGTCAAAAGACAAGACCGGCACTCCTGGGGAATCGCATGAGATTGAGTCGTAGATCACGCCCAACGACGTAATTTACGGAAGCCGCCTGTCGTCACAAGCAATACGCCTTGCCGTTCTTTGCCCCCTCCCAAGAGGCCGGAAAAATTACCCGATCCACGTTCACCTGGAGCCGTATGATGTTCTCAGGTGCCCAGAATATGATGCAGTCTCCTACATATGGGGCGGCGAAGACAACGACTACAATCGGTAGGTATGCGCCTCTGCCTGCAAATGCTCCCAATGCTCCATTTTTTTACAGGACGTCAAAGTCGAACATGAGTGATGTCTCAGCCAAGCTCCAGCTAATGTGTTCCTAGCGCTAGTCCGGTATTCGTCGGCGATTATTGGGACGTTGCCCAAACCAAGAACTGCGTTTCCATGTTGACGTACTTGCGGCCAAAGCGTGGTTTTCGAACCATCTGGGTTGATGCTATGTGCATTAACCAGAACGACCTGACAGAGCGAGCTATACAAGTTGGCAAAATGCAGGACATTTACGTTCAATGTTCCCAAGTCTGGCTGTGGCTCGGCGACGATATTGTCTGCACCGACCTGCAGACCCCGCCAGCGAGATACTGGTTGCATGAGATCTGCAAAAAGGACATTCGCCCTCGGTATCCCACCAAGATGGCTTCTGCAATGAGGGTCAACGAACAGACACCGCCGGTGACAATATCGACGTTGCTGGTCAGACGTTACTTCACCAGATTATGGGTCATACAAGAGCTCGCACTGGCTCCCCGGGTCATCATCCCTGTGGGTGACGTTGTGTTCCATTCCGACCACGTAACCCAGAGAAACCTGCAGATACTCAACGTAGCAGGAAACGGTTGGGATTGGAACGAGACGAAAGCTCCCTGGCTTTCTTACATGACCCTAGGACCATTTGAACGAAGGGAGCTAGACGAAGTTTTGTGTTTCACTTCGAAATCGAAAGCTACAGACCTTCGAGACAAGCTATTTGGTGTACTCGGCATTGCCAATACGGCGCCAAACACCACAGGCAGAAGTCTCGCACTCCGACCAGACTACTCATTCTCTAGTCTCCACATGACGATTGGGCTGATAGCTCATTTGATTTTCAACACGGGGAAGACTTCTCTGTTCTAAGCAGCTCAAGGCATACATTCGACCCGAGGCCTATCTTGGTTGTCAAAGATTAACGGACAAACTGACTGGGAACGAACCTTCGAAGACCAACCGGAGATAAACATGAACCTCCAACTTCTGGATAATACTATAAGTAGCCAATGGGGGTTCGCCGGAGGCCCTCAAGAATTGTCCACCATATTGTACCGCTTCCGAGCCGGGTATATTCACTCCTCGTTGGTCGTACCTTCGTTCCCGAGGTCCCTTTGGGACCAAGAGTGGTCCGTGAACCGCATGACTGGCGCTTTGTCATTGAAGCTGACAAAAGTGCTGACGATAGCATCGGTTCCAAGACATATACTAGACGCACAGGGATGGGGCATCTACAGCTTCCAGCAGGGAAAGTCATTGTTTGTGAACATCGCAAGCCGACATCACTTGCACGATATGATCCTGCAGAATGACGAGATCTCCGTCAAGGATTTCAATTCCGACTCGGAGCCCTACGACTCGGATCTCATCTTCTACCGGGCCTCCAAGACTCACTTTTTACGATTTCTGGTTCTTCGCAAAATACATGGACACGGTTACCAGCTTGTTACCTGCACCCCCTACGTCAGCTTGTTACCTGCACCCCCTACGTCAGCTTGTTACCTGCACCCCCTACGTCAGCTTCGTCACAACCGCGCCCGAACCTCAGGGCGATCCGGAGCCGAGAGGTCTCTTCTTTTCCCGTTCACATTCTCACGATCGCGCGGACCCACTAGGCGAATCTCCCTCGGGCCAGCCGGCCACGAAAGCCATAGGGTTTCTAAAAAGTGTGGCGGACCATATCACAGAGCTGAAGCAATGGCTTGATCTCGACTTCTACGACCACGAGACTGAAGGCCCCAGCCGTAGAAATCTGAGATGGGTATTTCCCAGCCATGAAAACTCAACTCGGTGGAGGCTGCTTCCTGTGCTGGTCGGACTTGAACGTCTGGAAAGCTTCATGGAAAACGAGGAATGCCAGAAACTGAAGGCAGCTTTCTCTGAAGGATTTCTGCACCTTACAATGGATTGGAAAGATTGGTGGAGAAGCAGAGACGAGAAACTCATGGACGAGAACACATGGCAAATTTACGAGGAAGAGAGCTCGGAGTGGGTGCAGCCCTTTGCCTTCGACCTGCACCCTCTTGTCGACCTGCACCCTCTTGTCGACCTGCACCCTCTTGTCGACCTGCACCCTCTTGTCGACCTGCACCCTCTTGAGATTGCGGAACAGAATGGCCACCTGGACGGCCAGGTTCGCGTCAGATACCCAAGGAAAGCTGTTGAGTCAATAATCATGGACTATCGAGAGCTTGTGATGGCCAGAGAGCTCTGGAGCACGGCGTTTCTTGAAAAGGACTTCGCTGCCTTTGAAGCCAGGCTGCGAGCCGGACCCCGGCCCGAGGACTACTCTTGTATCGCGCCTATTCGACCGGAAGACCGCCACATCATCGACCAGCTGGACATTGGTATCCGCACGATCGACGTAACTATTCATTGAACTCAATTTGGACTATTTAATATACCATCATTCGCGCGAGAACATTTAATTACCTCGTGGGATTTTTATACCGCGTTGTCCCATCAGCCAGCACGTCCCATAGACTGTGGGATTATTGGTCTCTTCCGTCACGGTCTACAAACGGGGTCCCAGAGGTTCAAATTGACATTTGCGAATTTGTCGGGCAATTAGGTGGACCGTGGTGGCTATGGAAGGTTCGTTTGATGTCTTCAACTCCAAGAGACCAATCGACGATGTTTAAAGCCATGTGGGTTTCAAGATGAACCGCGTGGTGGGATATCAACTTTCAGGTTCGTGTTACTGTCCATGAAACCTCTCCAAACAACGATTCTATTTCCTAGACTTCCACAATCGAGCTTTTGGATTTCTACATCTGCTCAGCTAGAATGTATATCCCAAAGTAGACAATACCTATTTGCAAATCAGTTATTCTTGCAAGAGCATCTCGACACTAATAGCTCATGCCGAGCCAAGCCAGGGATATGCGGATACATGACGCAGCCGCCGGCGCTTCCCCAATCCCGGTCCCTGCAGATCCGACATCCCGGGAACCATCTCCAACGCCGAGACATCAGATGACC
>WIGM01001009.1:0-14869 GCA_014235935.1 Colletotrichum musicola
AGCGCCTTGCCGCCCCAAATCACAGTCCCCCTCCCGTCGACCGCAAACGCGCCAGCAGTCTGCCACTTATTCCCCATGACGTTACTGGGGCCCTCGACCTCCCCAGGGACCTCCCCAACCGCGCCGGGGGCCGCCTTGCCAGACATACCCGTCCCGCGTCTCTGAACAGGCGCCGCCGCCGCCGCCGAGGCAGACGGCCCACCCGTCCCGGACCGCTGGATCGCGCCGGCCACCTTCTCGCCCAGCCAGCCCTTCTCCTTCCACCCCTGCACCTGGCTCGTCGGGTTGAAGACGTACCAAACGGAGCCCAGGCCGAGGCCCCAGGCGGCGTAGATGGCGCGGTCTTCGTCGATGACGACCTGCACGTTCCACGCGCCGCCGAGGAGGTCGATCCACTTCTGCGTCGCGGCCGGCGACGAGTGCGAGACGGCTATGCAGGTGAGGTTGTTGGCGTGCTTGTTCGCTAGGGCACGGAGTGCGAGGAACGTTTTTTGGGCGACTATTTCGTGTTAGTGTGCAAGTGAGTGAGTGAAGGGTGAGACGTACAAGCGCAGCCGACGCAGCGGAGGAAGACGACAAGCACCGGCCTCCCCCGGCCAAACTCGAGCTTCCTGTCCCGGTCCAACGGGGCCAGGTCGCCGGGCTTCGGCGTCTCGGCGACGGGCACCGGCGGCGGCGGCGGGGAGAACCACGGGGCGACGGTGATGGGCAGCGACTTCATCGACATCCACGCCGGCCACCCGCCCGCGTTCTCGTCGGCGCCGGCGCCGTCATCCTTGGAGCTCTTGGACTTGGAGTCGGTCGACCCGCCGCCAAAGTCCAGGGCCTTGCTGTTCAGGCCCACCTTCTTCAGGGCGATCTTGGTCGTCAAGCTCGCCAGCATGATGATGATCCCGTCGCAGGTATGTGTGGGGTCTGTGGTACTAGATGTGTGAGCTATGCGGTGCAGACGCGTTTCCGAGCGTGACTGACACGGCAGAGGCTCAGAGAAAAGAAAGGAAGAGAACCTCCGGCGGGATGGACTGCCTCGGCGACGAAGGAGCGGTTTTGCAAGGATGAAGCAAGCGGGATCAGTTGGGCGCGCAAGTAGCTACTGCAAGCAATGCGAGATGCGAGATTAGGTTCAGGATGAGGGAGAAGAGGGCACAGAGAAGAAGAAAGCAGAGAGAAGGCAGGAAAGGAGAACGATGCCGGCATGCTTATGGCGGCCAACCGGCGTGGGAGCCACAAGAAGCTCTGGCGAGCTCCTGAAACTTTCGATACAAGGCGCGTCGCATGTTTTGTTAGCGAGGAACCTTTGAGCTCCTGGTCCGGCCCCTTCTCCTGCTTGGGAGAACCCCGTCTGTCGCGAGGCTGAAAGGCTTAATGTACCATTATCGAGGTTTTTGCCCCTGAGGAAAGAAAAGCAAATAATGACACGGGATGTATCTTTCCGATTGGACGTTAAGTTACAATTGCCATCTGCGGGGGAGGGGCTTTGACGGCAACGCAGAATTCAGTCAGCCTCGGCGCTTTTCTCTGGTGTTGCACATAGTCCCTAGCAAAAAAAAGGGGAAGGCCAAATGTTTCGTTTTGTACCTAATCAGAGATGCGGGAGCATCCCTTGAACAGCCAAAGCCAAGAGCCCGTGGCACTCTTGTTTTGCCTCTTGACATACCTGTCACAAGGTGAACGAACGTCTTGCTCATTCCACACACTCAGCGTCACTGGTGAGGAGCTTCCAAAACGACGAGGAAACCGGCCGTACAACGTTGTTGGTCCGACAGCGTGTAGAAAGAAACAATGAATAGTTCGACCTGGGCGACTGCACTGTCCGCATACTCAAGCGCCCGCTCTGGAACGCCTGCCCAATTTCTTCGGATGGCCAGTCGCCGCCGAAACGTGTGAATGTCTATTGTCGAGTCACGACTCACCGGAGCTTTTCGACACGGAGCATTTGAACTCTAAAGGACGAATGAGATTCGAGCCTTCTCCAGCACGCATAGCCATCTGCCAGCGTAGTGATTGTGCAAATGAAGGGACTGTGCGCCGCTGCCGCCGCTACTCTAGACGGAATGCGGGCGATGACTGGTCTGGGGACGAGCGATGGTGACCTCATCATCGACGATGTCGGCGTCGACAGAGTGGTGTTTGCCTTGTCAAGGGAGTGTGCGCACGAGAGCCAGAGACACACGCACAGGATTGAAACATGGCATCGCGCAGCCGTGACGGCCCACTCGAGCAGGCAGGGAGCATGCATGCATCGTTAAAGTGGTGTTGTCGTCCTCTGCTCCCGCCTCATCGGACCGCCTCGAACTTTTGCCGGAAGAACCGCAACGCTGAGTCGAAGCTAGCTCCGTTGTGGCATGCCGCTTGCCGCTTCATTTCCAGCAGAGATCCCGGCACAACCGCCGCCCTCCTGAGCGCGGAGAACAATGTGCCAAGATCCGGGGACGTGATTGTTTGGATGAATCGGAAGATTTAGAACCGGCCTCGACCAGACGGGAGGCTACAGTCGCTTTCCATCTCGGTGCTAGGAGCAGATTGGTGGAACTGCAAAGTCGACTGGCGCGCCCTAGAATCAGGGAGGCCGGCGGCGGGAATGTGGGGAGCGGGAAGCGTCCACGGATCTTCTCCCGCCGCCCATTTGATTGCAGATGCTCGACGTCTCAGTCGTGAGAGGGAAAAGAAACCTCAGCGAGAGGCTCGGCGGTACGATCTGGCTAGGCCTGGACTCTGCCAAAAAGTCTCTCTTTACGAGCGGGAGCGGGAGCCATCGTTCTCCCAGTCCAAATGCAGCACCTCTCACGCAATAACACATGTCAGACACGCCGAAAACGCAGCCGTTGCTGCCGTCTGACTCCTTGCCCGTGAGAGCTGAATAAGAACGCCACGAGCTCTGACGTCTGCTGGCGCCTCGGGGAAAAGGTTCGGAGGTGGCACCCCAAGTCGGACTCAGCACGCCGCTGCTATTCTGAGCACCGAGGGGGACTAAATAGTGTATACACAAAGGTCTCTGGGTGCCGCGCACACCAGCTTGAGGCGGGTGATGGATGGACCAAGCCAGGCCAGTTCCACTTATTGGCTCGCTGTTAGAATTTGAGTGTCTCCCGCCCTCCGCGGTGGGTGCCAGTCGAGGGAGGGTTACATTGCATCTTGGGGCGAGTTGCTGAAAGCGCACCTGCTTTGTTCATCAGTCAACGCCGACTTGGTTGGGCTCCTGCAACCCCGAGTTGGAGAAGACGGCCGTCGGTGTGGGGGTTCCTGATCAACGGAAGTCCTCTTCGGCGGTCCGCAGCGAAAACGGCCGCCCCTTAGCCTTCTCGGTCTCTGCCGAATTGCGCAAGTACAGCTCGAGAGAGCAGATCCAAGCGTTCGTTGAAAGAGTCCGAGAGAAAGCCATGACGTATCACCCAGAGCCACCCTAAGGGACAAGTCAGCCGCAAGGGTTGTTGCACGGGCATGGCAGGTCAGCGTCTGGTTCGTTCGGATCTACGGCCTCTGCGCCTAGGTAACCCGGAGACTCGAGGCCTTGAATTGCCGAAGGGAGGTGGCCTGGTCGACTGGTTCTTGTTCAACTCGGATACGCAAAACCGGGGCTTGGTCGTCGAACATTGCCAAGTACAGTGTTCTTTCTCGAACCAGCGACGAACTGGCCGGTAGGGTACCAGACAGAGTTGCAGCCATAGATCTTGTCCCATCTGGTTGCGGTTGTGGTTGCGCTAAGACAGCCGGCTCGTCTCAAGTAAGCAGTGGCGGTGGTATACGAAGTCTGATGGCGACCTTGGTTGGCGATGCTGCGAGCTGGTTGGGCATGTGGTAGGCTGCCACCGGCTGTGCCCTCTAGCCCGTGGGAAAGCGTGACTTAAAAGGCAGAAATCCGAACAAATATGGGGCGAAGACATCTGCTGTGCGACGAAAAGAGGGGGAGTGTCTGAGTTCAGGCGAGAAGACAAGACGAGTACCGTAGTACAACCAACAAGCTCAAGGCTGCGTGGCTGCCGGATTGCACTTGTAGACATCTCGACCATGCTGCTTTGCCTGTTCCCGGGGTTAATAGCACCTGCTCGTCAGCCCTATCACCAGCCCCGAGCCACATGGCTACGGGCGTATGAAGGTGGCGTGAAACGCCAAAGGACCGTCCCGAGCGAAGGCAGCGATTCCGTGGAGAGTAGCGTTGCTTGGGACAGAAGAGAGTTTGGCGGCAAGTCGGACGGGTATCCATCCCGCAACAGACCTGGGGCTTCCGGATTCGAGCGAAAGTCTACAGAGGATTCGGAAGGCAGGTTTGGTCGGCGGGTTTCGTCGTTACTTGGCGAGCCATTTCGGAGCTGAGTGGAATGTCTCCCTCTGAGGGGGCTAGTAGAAAAGAGTAATGTCGTCGAATCGCCGAGGTAGCTGGGCGCATGTGGTGTGGCACATCTCGTAGCTAGGTCCGTCGCCCGTATATTGGCAATCTATTCTGAGGGAATGGCAGTTTTTACCAGACGGAGCGGCGTGACGACCCTCCCGGGCGAAGCGCTTAAGCCACTGTGCCGGACCCCTACAGAGGGGAGGCGGAAAGGAGCGGATGGAAAGGCGGCTCGGCCGCATTGAGGGGCAAGCCTCGAATTCCGAGTCCAAGTCATCGGTGGATGAGCGTGAGGAGCGGGCTCTTCCTCAGCGCAGAGCTTGGTGTGTCTTCGGGCCCATGGACGCCCGAGGCGTTGGAAGCATCGATGTTGGCGCTTCATGCTTCTGTTCCTGCGGCTTTTACGGCGGCGGCGTCGGCGGCCTGCCTCGACAGCTTCGGCTGGCTGACCCTACACGCGGACATGAGGCGAGAGGCTGGAGCAGGAGGGATGAGCTCATGGCGTGGTCGTTCCGGGGGTTCGGCGTGTAACTGGACCGGTAGACGGGTATCAGAAACGACCAAGGTTCCTCGCCCAGGCTTATAATAGCCACTGAAGGCGTTGGCCGAGACGCACGGAGAAGGGGTGAACCGGGGGAACGCGAGACCCCCAAGACGAACTGACGAGAAAGAAGCTGGAAGAGCCAGGCGGTGGACCCAAGACCACAAGTCGAGGGGGGGCGTGGCGGCGGCGTATCTGTGATTGCGGAGCACAGCATACAGTCGAACGCGAGAAGACGACTGGGGAGCTTCTCGAAGCGCGTTGACGATTCTCGACGGGGACCGTTGTTGGCTGAGAACTTTGGGCGTTTGGGGTCATTGGGGGAGCCATCGAGTCGAAGTCTTGCTACCGGACAGGCCTCCTCGAGAGGTAGCGAGTCGGAGTCGTCGCGCTAGGTTGTGTACGGAGTACTGTCAGGGTGTAGGGTATCGTGGCTGGGGTGCGTATGGCAAGGCCCCACCATCTCCTGGTTCCTGGAAAGACATTCAGGTGGCCATAGTACCGGGACCCTGATAATTTTAAGGTGGTGGAAGTAAATGATGGTGGCAGGGGACGTGGAAGGGCTGGGAAGCAGAAATATGGGAATTGTTATGGCAATAACAATAAAATAGAACACGAGAAGGGGGAAAAACATAAAGTGACAAGACAGACACACTAGGGTAGGTCGCGAAACCGGTGAAAGGCAAGGAGACAAGAAGGTGCGACGAAGGAAATGAAGTGACGCAAAACAGCATTACCTGCACCTTCCTAGAGAAGTCCCAGGGCAAGAAGTAACTGTCCATTCTTCAAGGCAGTTGGTTCCCCGTACGTAGTGTACGCCCGCGTACCTGCCTCTCTGCCTGTACCTGCGCTGTTCTGTTACCTGTAGCCTGTAGGCCGGGCCGGTAGGTTACCTAGGAAGGTACGGAGTAGCTTTTTGCCTGTCCCAGCCGCCGGCGCTGCAGTCCGTGGCTGCAGCCGCGAGTCTCGCGCGGGAGGTTAGGTGCATGTGCATGGCGTGCGTGCATTGGCACATGCTCCAGGTGTAAGTTCCTTCCCATTTGCCCAGTGGTTCCCCTCATGAGGGCTGAGGGCTGGGAAACCGGAGAGGCGGGGCCAGGGCCCAGATGCAAATGCCTCACACTGGAATTTGGGATTACAACTGTGATAGGGAATAATAATATTATCGACTGAGGTACCTCTGGAATCCAAGGAAGGAAGGTAGGGAGCTAGGTAATAATAGCTTACACGTATCCGTACCTTTCTGCGCAGCACATGCGAGAAGCGGGTCGATCTCGTCCGCTTACTAACAGAAAGCATAGCCCTATCGGGGCTATGAGCCCAGGTAAACGGACTTACCACCTCACCCTTAGGTAAGGGCCGAAAAGTAGTGTACCTAGTACCTACGGAACCCAGGTAGGCACAGTAAGGTACGTCCAGGTAAGGTACCGCCCCCACCGCGGGACTCGCCTGCCGAGTCATAAAACACCAGAGGAGTACTTGGCCGTCGCGTTTCTCTCCGGCCGCGTGCTGGGGGAAGGTGGAAGGTGCCTTTCCTTACGGATACCTTCGCCTCATCTCATCTCACCTTACCTAGGTAGGCAGCGCCTTGTGTAGGACACAGTAAGCTGAACGAGACAAGAACATGACAAGAAGTAAGCGACAAGAGGGCTGGCCGTCGAATGCTCGAGTGCGTTCCAGCTAAGCACAGATGTGAAATAGAAGAAGAAAAAAAAGATTCAAGACAGGCCGGCCGACGCTCCGACGTCATCTCCCAACAGCGGCTAGACGACGAGCCAGCCGCCTGGATACAAGTGACAGCCGGTGGTCGGAGGGGCATGTGGCGCATGTCTGTCCCCCTTTAACCCCTGTCCCTAAGGTACGGGCAGGCGGTCTAACGGCGTCGGTACATTTCTCAGCGGACCTGGAACTCTGCTCATAGTGCGCTACTACGTAGTAGCATCAGCACCCGGGCCAGCCGCAGCCAACAGCAGCCAACAGCCAGCGGCCGACAGACCAGACCAACGATCAGGCGGTGGGAGGGAATGGGAATGGCCTGGATAATGAGAATTGGACGGGAATGGGGGTTATGGGACAGCAACCGGCCAGGCTCCGCCGGGTGCGCTGGGAAATAGCCACCCCCTTCCCCTCCCTTTCCTTCCATCTCTTCTGGGTCGTCTGGGCCTCCTTCCACGTTCCCCCAAATTGCGTCCAGAGCGTGGTGTCGCTTCCCCACTTTCGCTGCTGCTCCTGCCCGCGCGCTCCGTGCATATCCTGTGGGGCCCACCTCTCTAAGGAAGTAATGTAGTTACCTAGATAGAGGTACCTACCTATCGAGGCACACACTACTGCCCGTACGTAGCCCAGTCAGTGAGTAGGTGCCTTCACTACTACTCCCGTGCCGGCTCTGCACCGCCATCCGCAATGTAATTCCCATATTAGGTTCCAAGATTGGAGAGATGAGGTCGAGAAGGGGACACCGAGGCGGGCTGAGAGACCCGACACTGGCAGGTGGCAGCAGACAGACAGATACCCTCCCGCGCATTGGTCCTGGCCTCATCTCATCGGCGGTAGAGAGCGTGCACAGATGGAGCAACCTAGCGGGATGGCCAGTGCTGGATGCGACGGCGGGAGGGATCGGGGAACGAGAACGGGAAGGAGAGAAAAAGGAATGGGCAGAAATGGGGACGCTCTCACGGTCATCGACTTTCTTCAACTTTGCCCCTCGTTCGTCGTTGGGTTGCGGGGAACAAGTGCAACTCAACTCTATTGCTTGTCTCGTCCTTCGCTCCCTCGGCCAGCTCGAGTCCCGGTCAGCCCCAACGCGTTTGCTGGACGCAGGGTGTCACACGGCACATTACTCGAATGGCTCTACAGCATTAGTATCCGGCTTATGCTGGTGTTTGGCGCGGTTGGTTGGTGAGGTCTCTAGTTGCCATCGGGCAAGTTGGCTAATGTTGCGTGGCCGTGGTTGCGTAGGTTGTTGCTTTTCCTGTTTGACTCCCTCCCGTCAGGCAGTGCGTAATACCTCACATCAGCAATGGTATCCAATTTCCTTGCCCCTTTATTGAGTACCTGTGTGTAGATAGGTAGTTTGGCTCTTTCTACCCTTTGCGTGGGCATACCTACTAATTAGGCACATCATACATGCAGGTACCGGGGCACTTTAATTCTGCGGTATGCCCTGCCTTCGTTTCGCGCGCACCATGGCAGCGTTCCGTACCTGGGGGGAAAGAGCAATACTAATACTTCGTAGCAGTGTGAAGTTCATCGGCCAGACCAAACCAACTGTCATTCCCCGAGGCCTCACTTTGGATGTAACAGCAGATGTGCCCGTACCTTACTTGTCTGCACCTCAGGTGAAGTAAGGTAGTAGGTAAGTTGCTGCCCGCACCAACCGCCGAGGTGTGCTGCACCACCATCCTGCACCGCGCGCCGTACCTTGCTCGCGTTGTCCTCGTACCTTAATCCGCCGCGCCTACTATGTATGTGTGCTGTAGTGGATGGTTTGTCTCCTTGCCCTGCCTCTGCTTGCTTGTTTGAGGTGCCTGCCAAACTGTCTAGGTACTTACAGGGTGAGGTGGTGCCTTCCCTTGCCTATCATGTTCCTTGCCAATTGCTGCCAGGCGTGCCTCCGAGTGCGAGAGAGGTACCCTAACTTGGGCAGGCGGTAGGTAACAAAGTAAGGAGGAGGACGGCAGGTATCGTAGTAGGTGGTACTTGTCGCCCGCGCAGTGCCGCTTTACCTACCTAGTGCCTACCTATGTTGCCAGTGTGGATTAGACCTCCCCCCCCCCCCCCCCGCCCTGGCAATACTGTCACCACCCCTGCCTTACCTGCCCCCGACGGGAGGTACATGGGCAGTTAGTCGGGTCGTGTGTAGGTGCGGATGGATAAGGTACCACGCACCATGCGCTGCGGCACACCTTTTTACCTAACCTTCCCCAAATACCTGGGTATTTGGTAAGTGCTCCCGTCTCTGTAAGGTATCCGTACCTCCCTCGCCGTGCAGGCAAGGTACTGACAGATGCGAATGAAGTAGAAGTGCCTTCCTGGCACCCCCAAACGAAACGCTGCTTCCCCTTCGCTTTCCCTCACACTCACGCACTCACCTCCTCCCGCGACATCGTCCAGTTCTCCCTCACTTTTATTTTTTATTTTTCTGGAATTACGTCTACGTCTCTACGTCCTTCGCCTTTTTTTCTCTGTTGCTCTTCACGTCACTGGCAGGCCGCATCAAAATCCCCCCTTCCCGATTGCATCGCATTGTATCTATCGTCTGTCTCCTTCCACTTGGCAGGGAAGAGAATACCTACGGCAGAGAAAGACCGCGTCGACCGCGCGGTGCACAGCACACACACAGCACACACACACCCCCCCTTTACTGTAGACCCTTTCGCTCCTCCTTCCCCCATCGTTATTTCGCGGTCCACTGCCCGAGGCACCCCCCGTCCAGTCCTGTCGGTTTTGGGCCAACGTCCCCGATCTAAACTCCACACCCTTCCCTTTCGCCTCCTTCCACCGACGACATTCTCTCTCTTCCTCTTCAGAGGCCCAAATCCCGCCGCACAGCGAAGAGCCCTCTCTCTCTTCGAACACACCCCATTTTCCTCGCTGAGCCGACCAAGACCGCCTCCGCACTCTTAATGCGTATTGTCGATTTCTTTGCACGTCTCTAGCAGCAATTTACTCGTGCCGCCGAAACTCTTCGCTCGCGAAACCCTCTACCGCACAACTACACCCCCTCGTCTGCAGCCCTCGGAGCGAGATTCGAACACGCTGAGCCGTGTATTTTCCAAAAAAAAAATACCCACCCCTCGGCCGTCGTGTGGCCCGATTGCCTCCTTCCCTCTCGTTTTCCACGCGTCTTTCGATCTCCATCCATTTTCTTCCGCGATTCTCCGGCTGCCTCGCACACAAGATCCTGCTCGATCTCCGCCTTGCGTCTTTGCCTCTGCCGACCCCCCGTCGTCACGGAAGCTGAGCCAGGTCTCGCTCCATGGAAAGTCGGGCGACAACCGCGGAATCGAAACATACTTATCCAACGACTCCGTGGATTCACCCCTCCGCGATAACGTCGACCAGCGCGACCCTCACCCCTTGTCACTTCGACGCTTCCTCCCGCGTCCCCGCCCAGCTCGACTTCTGGCCCTTCCTGTTCCCCCAACAGGCATCGGTCTACCAGGCGCAGTTGCTGCACTATACGAATCTCGTCTCTCCGGGACGAGGAGGCGGCTTGCAACAAGCTCAACCGCTTCCTCAAGCGACGGTGGCTACCCCACACATTCAGGCGGCACCCCGTTCCCGCTCCTCCTCCAAGGTGTCGAACAAGGACAGCGTCGCGACCAAGGGCACCCAAGGAGGCCATGGGAATAGAGCCGCGCAGAACAAAGACAAAGGCGATCGTGCTGTCGTAACAGGCAAGGACGCTCCGCCCAAGATGGAGCTTTCTCACCCCCTGCCCGCTCGCCCTGCGGCGCGGGCCACCAACGGACAGTCTCACTCCAACTCGATGCCCTCAACACCCCAACAGCATGCGAGAAACTTTTCCTTCGAGTCGCGGGAGCCTTCCCCAACCGCCACAAATAACCACTCACCTAGATCGGCGTATTCCGAGACCAACAGTAACCTCCCCTCCTTGCGACCTCTGCCCCCGCGGCTGGGCGGGTGCCGTTTTGAGACTGCGCAGGTGAACTCGAGACGGAGAATGCCCTACAACCTCGGAAGTGACAGGTTGGAGAGGATCAGCCCCGACAAGATCAAGAGCAAGCTGTCAGAGGACCAAGAGAAGAAGTTGACCGCAGACATGCGCGACCTGTACGACCGGTTAATACCCACGCCAAAGGTCGAAGAGAACCGCAAAAAGCTTGTTGTCAAGTTGGAGCGGATTTTCAACGAGGAGTGGCCTGGGAATGACATTCGTGTGCATCTTTTCGGTTCTTCCGGCAACTTGCTCTGCTCTGACGACTCTGATGGTTCGTCGCGCCTCTGTCTGCCAGCTCTTCGTTCCGGGACGCTAACAACTTGACAGTCGACATTTGCATAACAACAGCGTGGAAGGAGATGGAGGGCGTCTGCATGATTGCGAACCTGCTGGCGAAAAGTATGTGGAGCCCGTAATGATACGAGAACGTCGCTGACCTGACAACCCCCGAAGAGGGCATGGAGAAGGTTGTCTGCATTTCCGCTGCCAAAGTGCCCATCGTCAAGATATGGGACCCTGAACTCGGCCTTGCATGCGACATGAACGTGAACAACACCCTGGCTCTGGAGAACACGAGAATGGTCCGAACATACGTCGAAATCGACCCTCGCGTAAGGCCAATGGCAATGATCATCAAGTATTGGACCAGGAAGAGGATCGTGAATGATGCTGGTACGAGTCCCCAGTGCCCTTATTGAACCCCGCTTTGCAACCACGCAGAGGCTAAGTTAAGCAGCTTTCGGTGGCACATTAAGCTCCTACACGTGGATCTGCCTTATTATCGGATTCTTGCAGCTCCGAGACCCGCCGGTCCTACCCTCGTTGCACCAACGACAGCACCAGAGGCTTCCCAGGAACGGTGGTCCAGAGAGTGCGTTTGCGGATGACCTGGACAAGCTACGCGGTTTCGGCGACAAGAACAAGGCGTCACTCGGCGAACTGCTGTTTCAGTTCTTCAAGTTCTATGCCCACGACTTTGACTACGAAAAGTATGCCATTTCCATCCGCCTTGGACGAAGGCTTCCGAAACAGGAGAAGGGCTGGCATATTGGGCTTAACAACCACTTGTGTGTGGAGGAACCCTTCAACACTATCCGCAACCTGGGCAATACTGCAGACGAATACTCCTTCCGCGGACTTCATCTGGAATTGAGGCGGGCGTTTGATCTGATCTCGGAAGGGAAACTGGATGAATGCTGCGAGCAATACGTCTATCCCAAGGAGGAGCCTCCGACGTTTCAACGACCGGCGCAGATCTCGCGGCCCGTCATGATCCGCAGTTCTTCTCAGCAACACTCTGGCAGGGGCGGACGCGGAAACTACCGGGGAGGGCGGCACTCCAACAACTTCCATCGCAACGGAGGCAACTCGAACCGTAGAGCGTCTTCGAGCGTGGCCTACGATACTACTAACACAATGTACATGCAACCGGTCGCAATGTCACCTCAGGAGCTTGCCTGGTTCACTCAACAGGCGCAGTCTCATTCGCAGGTGCAGTATCCCGCGGCGCTCGTGAGTGCAGCCATGGCCGCCCAACTGCAGCAAGAGAATAACTTCCGCCAGTACTACAGCCAAAACCAGGTGTACCAGCAACAGGTCCAGGCGCAAGCGCAAATGGCGGCGGCGCAGATGCACGCTGCTCAGAGGATGCAAAGTGCCTCTGCGGCCTCGCAGCAGGGCTCGGAGAGACCTAGGACCAACTCGTTCGACAACCCTCCTCTGAGTGCCCCCATTGCCACACCTGACTGGTACAGCATGTACGGAATGCCGTTTCCCGCTGCCGCCTACTACGGCCAG
Organism: Colletotrichum musicola; assembly: GCA_014235935.1. Lineage (NCBI taxonomy): Eukaryota > Fungi > Ascomycota > Sordariomycetes > Glomerellales > Glomerellaceae > Colletotrichum > Colletotrichum musicola. The sequence goes on from WIGM01001009.1 coordinate 12,352, forward strand.
CCTGGGTTTGCTTACCCCTCTTCGCCGGCGACCACGGCAGCGGCCCCGGAGTATCGCAGAGGACTCCAGAGGTCGTCCGTTACAACCGAATCGGGCACTTCGACGTCAGGTAGTTCGTTAAGATCCCAGTCGCAGCCAGCCTCGCGATCTGCTCCCACCGCACAGCAAGCCCAAGGATACCCCGGCTCTAGCACGCCAACGAACGGCTCGAACCCCGTCCGCCAAGTGAATGGCGTTACGATCCCAAGTTTCGCCCCAGACGAAGTCAGTCACGAAGAGGCACTCCAACGTCCCGCGAGCGGCTCGCCGGCATCAGATGAAGGATCATCTTATTTGGGATACTACGTTTCGGAGGCGTCGAGTCCAGCCCGCCCGCAAGGCGCCGTCAATGCTATTGCCTTTGGCGATGTTTCGCAGCCCAGCCAAGGACGCCGGAGGCCCTCAACTGACGTTCCGCAGACCATCTTGGACCGTAGGATGCGCAGGACTTCTCGCTCGCCGTCTCCTCTCGGCCACTCGCGGACTTTTTCCGTGGGCACGCCGGCAGCAGCAGCAGCAGCAGCAGCAGCAGCGGGCCAGGCGTCGACACCGCCAGCCGCCAACGGCAGAACAGCATCGCGACCTTTGGTGGTGAACGGAACGGGTTCGTCCCTGCGGACCAGCTCCACCCCTTCGCAGCGCCATTCGATAGCAGGTATCACCACGGATGATCCAGCTTCGGACGACCCCGCAAGATCATGGCAAGACAACTCAGTTCAAATGCATGGACTTGGAATCAGTGGATTAGCTGTCGATCAAACTGACGGCCAACCGGCGGGCAACGGCGATTCGGCCCAGATTTCAGTTTCCGAACGACCACCCGTCATTGTCAACGGCACCACCGCCTCTCCGTATGTGGCAAGCACCGCTCCGTCGCCATCAGCAGCCCCGGCTCCTCGAGCAATCGACGACCCTCCAAGTTCTTTCCGCGACAGAATTATGAATCAATACGGTTGGGTGCAACCTGTACAGATGGCGCCCGAGGCTGTCGGCAGCAGTCAGCCATCTCTTCGGCAAAGGGCCATGCGTCAGCAAAGCGGAGTTATCGCCCCGCTCGATCTGGCGACGCGGGAAAACCGGATGAACGGCCATCAGCTGAGCATTGAGGCGCAACACTTGTCGCCCATCAACGAGACGAGATCTCCTTCCCCGACCGTTGTGAGGAAAGGTGACTACCCTCTGAGGGGCGACCAGTCAGGGCCTGTCGCACAGAATGCGGCGCCCAACGCGCAAACCGAGCCGCCCGTGCCGGGATCGAAGCTGGCTGAACACAAGGTCCTGCCCTCGAAAGAGACTAGGCCTGTCCAAGCAACGACGCAATCACCCACGTCGCAATCGAACCGCCCGAACCAGTCTGGCTCGCAGCCTCAGTCGAATGCTGGGGCCTCCGCCCGGGTCGACCGGGTCAACGGGATCCGCGAGAATGGCCACAACCGAGTCAAGAGCGACAGCCACAATTCCGAGGGCGGCTGGCAAAAGGCCACGAAGGGCCGCAAGAAGGGCGATGCCAAGAACCAAGGAAACGGATTCATCCCCAGCGAGCAGCCGCCCAAGCATGAGGCAGATCGGAAGGGCGGTTAAGAGCTCAGCACGACTTGGACCCTCATAGAGGGCCTCTACAATGGCTCATGGAGCAAGTAAAGAAAGCTAGCATTGCTTTCTTGGATAGGGAGAGTGAAGCCAGGAGACAGCCCTTGGGCGACCTTGGCCATCAGCTTGTCGGCTTGGGTCATGGACAAGTGTTGGACAGCGTCATTCTGGATTGGGAACGTCCGCACGGCCGAAGTACGACATTTGCGGTGCTGCAGACAGGATGCTTCTGCACAGTGTGTGGGGAGCAGTGGGCGGCGGTGGGATCAATGGGCGAGTCGCAAGGATGGAGCCAGTGTTGTGACAAACGCTGACCCTGCCTCGACCACCGCCAGCTCGACTTGCCTGATGGCAACCAGAACAGACAAAGACGAACAAAACGGGACTGGCAGACAATACGGATATCAGCGGGCAAGTACATTTTGGGGAGGGGCGAGCAGGTGGCAGCCTCTGCACAAAGGAGGGCACTGCTCTGGCTCCATCGTCATTTTCATCGATACAAGTTGAGGGGGTGTCTGTTTCGTTATGGGCGGCAGGTCTCTTTATTGTCTCATTGCATCTGCAGCAACGGCTTTGGTATGGGTTACGGTTCGGGCATGTGTCATTGTCATCAAGTTTCTTTTTGTCATCAAAGTCATACCATGGGGGAAAAGGTACATGGGAGAAAAGAGAGAAGTGCCGAAGGAACAAAAGCTGTGTGAAAGACGGCTTGGGACTGTCACGAAATACCCGACGGGGAAGGGCTGGGTCTCTCTGTCACTTGGGAGGACAGGAGGGAGAAACCCAGCACGGCCGCATGACAGGGGCGGCAAAGACGTCAATGACTAGCGTCAGTGTAGGCAGATAGATGGAAAGCGTTAAAAAGACATGATTTGAAAGCAAACAATGC
>WIGM01001010.1:0-14869 GCA_014235935.1 Colletotrichum musicola
TTCTTTCCCTAGTTTGAAATAAACAGTATTCGGCTACCCCTACGGTTGAATAAGCCCGGGTCCAGCCCTTCGCAGATATTAGTAGTACGATTAGTAAGTACGGCTAAGTGAAATATTTAACTAAAATCGATATTATCTAAGTCTTTAACTGACTATTGATGTACCCTAATTCTTAGTATCTTACTGCCTTTACTACTCATTAGGGTACTTTTTAATAAAAAGTCTTACTTTTTGGACTAAAAGTCGGACCGGTCTAGTTTTAAGCTTTTATTAACGCTTAACTAAACGAACTACTAGACCTCTTTATAAGTACGTACGTAAATAATATCTTAATCTATACTAAAGAAAAAGAAGATAAGAAATACTTCGAACATATCTAAGAAGTTATTTACTATCTTTACAAAACTAGTCTCTAAGGTAATATTAAGAAATCAGAATTTAATATTCTAGAGATCGATTACTTTAGTATAGTTTTAGAAGTAGGTAAGGGTATAAGAGTCGATCTAGAGAAAGTCGTAGCTATCCTGGACTAGAACTGGGACGATATTAACTCTAAGTTAGTAGTTCGATCCTTTCTCGGTCTTTATAATTTTATTTAGATTTTCTACTACTACACTAGCTAAATAGCTAAACCTTTAAACCGGTTACTTAAGAAAGACGTACTGTTCGAGAAAGGGCTAGAATAATGTGTAGTCTTTAAAATTTTAAAGAAACTAATTACTTAGGCCCCCGTTCTTACTTTTTTTAAACCTAGAAGACTAATATAAGTAGAAATGGACGCCTTAGGAAAAGTTATGGGGGGTATAATCTAGTAGTAATAGGAAGATAGAGAATAGAAACTAATTAGTTATTTGTCTAAGATAATGTTTATTATAGAATAGAACTACTTAATTTAAAATTAAGAGCTTTTAGTAGTAATAAATATCTTTAAGGACTTTAAACTAGCCCTATAGGGTACTAAGTTCTTCGTTTAGACCGATTACTAGGCACTTATCTACTAATCTACTAAACGCTTACTCTTAGCGCGCCAAATCTATTAGTCTTATTACCTCTTAAACTTTAATATCACTTTCTAGTATAGACCTGGTAAGGATAACGTTGCTGTTAATACGTTATTATAAAAGACTATTGATAACCCGACTGTTAAAGCTCGAGAACTCTAAAATAGGACCTTTGCCTTGATTCCCCTAGAGAATATTTAAGACTAAACTAAAATAGACCTTTGGACTCTGAATGCTGTTGGAAGTATAAGTCTATAAGGAGCCGATCTGGTTGATGTAATTGTCGAGGAAAATTAAGTATAGAATTTAGGCCGATGAGACGGGTTCTTGGTTGTTCTAGAGATAACGAGAGATGGTAAAGTCTTTCTGCGTACTGCCCTTATCTACGAAGCTTACGAGCTAAAAGTCTTTGTGCATGCTAGTTAGAATAAGACTATTTAGTTGTTAAAGAAAGACTACTAGTGGAACGGACGGAATGGAGATATTAAATAGTATATTAAAAACTGTCGAGACTGTTAGAGGAACAAAGTCCGCTACGATAAGATACCTGGCCTCCTATACCCTCTGCCGATCCCGAAGCACGTTTAGGAGCACGTCGTGGTCGATGGAAAGAATATGCCTAAAGATGTGGAAGGTTACGATTATGTCTGGGTATTTGTCTATCGGTTTAGTAAGCTTTTAGCTATCCTCCCTAGAAAAAAAACTGATATAGCCAAGACTCTGGCGATGCGTTACTACTAATCCTTGTACCGGTTCCTAGGAGTACCGCACGACTAGATTAGTAATAACGCGGGACCATTTATCTTAGAATTCCTTAATATACTTAACAAACTAACTAGTACTAAACACAGATATAGTAGCTCTTATTACCCCTAGAGTCAAGGGAGTGTAGAGATTATAAACGCTAAGCTAGACTAGAAGTTGTGTTTCTATATCGATAAGTACTAGACTAACTAGTGAAAACACTTACCTACCCTGGATTTCGCGCACAACACTACCTATTATTCTTTTATTAGAATAGCTCCTTTATAAGTAGTATTAAGAACTAAGTCTTATAACCTACTATTAATAATATTACTACTAGTAAACGTCGCTATTAAATAGGAATAAAAGGCCTTAGAAATTGTAAAGTAAACTAAAGCTATACAAGACTTAGTATACTAAAATACTCTTATTGTCCAAGCTTTGTAAGAGGCCTAAGTTAATAAGAAACGACGGTCCGTAGACTTTACAGTTAGGGACGTAGTTTATATTAGTAAAAGAGGTTTTACTACTAAAGTGCCGATAATAAGGCTAGACTCTTAATACGCTAGACCCTAGACTATCCTAAAAAAAAAGGATTATAGCTTTATCCTTAATACTCCCGACTAGTACTATAGTAGTAACTTATTCTATGCCGACCGCCTGAGGAAGGCAGCTATAGACCCCCTCTTATAATAACTAATAGAACTAGAACCCCTAGTAGAAATTAGTAGAGAACTAGAATGGGAAGTTGAACGCGTACTGGTGTTACGACTATTCGGGCAATACTGGACTCTATAGTATTAAGTTTCTTAGATAGGGTAGGACCCTAACGAGATGTAGTACCTAATAGCTAACCTTAAGAACTCACTTATAACATTAGAGTCGTTCCATAAGGAGAACCTAGATATAACTGGCCCACTAGTGAGACTGCCACAATAAATCCAAAATACTGTAGAGGATATAGTTACGGATAACTATAATAAAGATAACGTTACTAAATATAATACTAGGGGATTAAGAATAAGGAAGAAGCTTAGGATAAAATATACCCCGTAACTAAGGTAACGTTTTTAAACCGTTCGACCGCCGTCGACGATAATCGAGGCTTAGAGGGGGATAGTATAAGGGCTAGCCCTTAGAACGACTAGTATCGTAGCTTTCTGGCCAAAAAGCCTAAAAGCCACAACAGCCACAGCCCTAATAGTCAAAGTACGGCACATAACTATAAACTAAACAAGGCCTCAGCATAAACTTCACAGACCCCTTACACTTAGTTACGATCGAGCATTCCTACCGTTACTTATTTTATACTCCTCTTCTCTAGTTTAGGATCTTCGTCTATAGCGCTCAATCGAAGAGTTATCTCACCGTTATTCTAGCCATAACACATTGTTCTAGCCATAACAATACTCCTCTTTTCTAGTTTAGAATCTTTATCTATATATTACGGCCAGCCTTTTAATAGTGAGGGTATGTTAATAGAAGCTGAGGTTTGACGCTGTAAACAGTACTGCAGGGTGCTGAAGGGATCCTGAGGGTCAAGGCACTTAGGTGATCAGTCTAGGTGTCTAATAAGGGGGTCGTAGGGTGTCACGACTGAGGGCTGAAAGTATCCGAAGATTGATACGAGGTTGATAGCTGGAGAACTATGGGAGTCTAGACTCGAGCGGACTTAAGTCCATCCTATATATAGGTCCTAAACAGTTCCTTTGTAGTAGCTAGTTTGGATATCTTCGATATCTAATATATCCGTGGATCGGTTAGATAGTAAACATATCCAATATATCCATCCTTTATCTTATCTCTATCCTGTTCCCGGGGTCACGTGACCTGTACTATAGTTCTTCCTTTCCGAGGATTCCTGGTTATACCTGTGTTACTGCTTATATAGGTCCTGCGTTAGCCGCTGGGATCTAAGGCGGGGTCGTTCTAACGTGTTATGCCTAATGGGTCGTAACATCAGGTCTCCTCTCTAAGGGTCTTGTCCTCAAGACTAGCATAAGTAGGTCTTCTGTCCTTAGGTGGGAGGTCGTCCTGTTCTGCCTCCTTTAATGATGCTTATATTATGTTAGGTCGTATTAAAAAACAAAAGGCTGTGTCGTCGTCTAATAGTCGTCCTATAAAAAAGACAGTTGAAAAGAATTCTTTACTCTCTGTTATTCTTTAGCGTTTAATCGTTATGCCGGTTTGCTCTTCTTGTAAGCTGCGCGGCTTCTTATCGTGCGAGGCTTCTCCCTTGGACTCTTCGCGCTGTGCCGAATGTGTTCGCGGCGGTAAATCTTACTACGACCTCTAGGGTCTTTCCGCACAATAACTCCGTTATATTAGCGATTAATACTAAAAGCTTAAGGATACTTTAGAGTAGGTTAAGGAGGAGTATCGTACTTTAAATACAAAGGTTAAGTGTCTTTATAAGTAAAAGAAGATATAGTTTAAGAAAATAATACGTACGGTACGTCGTAGTATCGATAGTATAGAGGAATTAGAACGGGTTAAAAAGGAGGAAGTAGAGGTAGAGTAGTGTCGGCTAGAAGAAACTTGTTCTCTTTTTACTAGTTCTAACTATCTTACTTTAGATTTTATTAGAAACTAGGATATAGTTTATCCCGATGTAGCCTTGTCCCCTTCTTTATTAACTGAGTTCGGTCTGTTGGACTTAGCTCTAGCTATTAAAAAGTACGGTATTCCTAAGGCGTCTGTTAGGGGTTCTTAGGTGAGTTCTGGTATTCCTAGGCGAAGAAATGTTTTATCTCCTTTGGGGTTCTTAACTGGTCGAATCTTAGGCTATAGTCGTATAATACGTGACTTATTGATAGTAACGTATATAGTTGTCTTGTATTGTCGTTCCTACTACTGTGTCTAATATTCTTATAGTTCGTTTTGTACGTTTGCTAGATTCGAGGCTAGTTCCTATGTATTTTCTTTGTGTCCATAGTTTTTCTATTTAATGAGGTACTGTAGTTCTGTACTGTCCTATTAGTCGATATAATCGATAATTCGTTCGACTTTATAATCTTATTTAGGGTCGACTTTAATATAATCTATTGTTCGTGATCCTTTTAGTACTGGTTCGAGAAGTAAAATGTGAAAGACTAGATAATACTTTATGGTGTCTAGTAATACGAGTTTGAAATTGACTTCTGAGATTTTCTTAACGATCTCAAAAGGTCTAAGTTTTTTAAAGTCTAGTTTATCGCTTAGTTATTTTGTTTTAATGTTATATTAGATAAGGTACACACTATCTCCCTCTTTAAAGGATAGTCCCTTTATCCTTAACGTATTAGTGTATTTGCGTATACGTTATCTAACGAACTCGAGGTCGAGTTAGAGTTATTCGTAGATTTCCTTAATCTTATTAACCTAGACTTTAACTTTAACTACTAAAGATCTAGTCCTTAGTTCTCCATAGGTAGTTAGTTCGAATCTATAGTTAAGGTAGAAAGGTGAATTTTGTGTACTTTTTCCTACTGTACTATTATAGGCGAATTGGGCTATTAGTAGTAATATAACCTAATCGTTTTGTTAATAATTAACGTAGCTTCTTAGGTATATTTTGAGGATTTAATTAATCCTTTCTGTTTGTCCATCGGTCTAAGGGTAGAAAGTAGTAGATAGTCGTAGTTTAGATCTAAATTGTAAAATTAGGGATTTCTAAAACTTTAAAGTAAACTGCGTTCCTCTGTCTAATACTATTTCCGTTAGTAGACCGTATTAGCTAAGAATATGCTTGTTAAAGACGTAAGCGAGTTCTTTAGCCATACTAGCTTCGATCTATAGAATAAAGTATGCGTACTTAGTAAGTCTATTTACAATAACTAAGATACTATTAAACTATTTTCTAATAAGTAGTTCCTTCGATCGAGGTAGTTTGACGATAAAATCGAGGGAAATCGATTACTATGCTTTGTTAGGTATGGGGAGTGGTTATAGTTCTCTATACGGCTTGTGGCGTACTAGTTTGCTTTTATTGTAGATGTCGTAGTACTTAATAGTTTTGGCGACTTGTTCTCTAGTAACCCTGTTACTATAGTATTGTCTGATTCTCTTCTAGGTCTTAGTGACTCTTTGGTGACTATGTGCCCTGGCGCTGTGTACTTTTCTGATTATCTCGTCGGTTATCTATCTGGGCGTACCAGTACTGACTCGTTTAGCGATTATTAAGAGTTATATAGTGGGTACGAGGTTACTATCTTAATCCTCCTTAAGGATTACTTAGGTTTTGTCCAGGACTATTATTTTATAGTCCGACCTTCTACTAAGGGCGTTAGCCCTACCGTTTTTAGTTCCTTTCCTATAGATAATTTGGAAGTTGAATTCTAAGAGGAATTCTGCCTATCTGATTTATCGTTTATTAAGGGCTTTGGACGTTGTGAAGTGTATAAGGTTCTTGTGATCCGTATATACTGTGACTTTGTAATTTGTTCCTAAGAGGTGTGGTCTCTATTCCTTAAATACTTCGATAATAGTTATGAGTTCTTTATTATAAATCTAGTAATTAAGTTCTAGTCCACTAAGCTTTTTTAAATAGAAGGCGTACGGGTATAGGTATCCTTCCTTATTGTATTAACTAAGCTGTCTACTAATAGTATAATCCGAGGTATCAGTTTTGACTTTAAATAGTAGGGTCGGGTTAGGTATCGTAAGTACTAGTTCGCTAAGGACTTAGTCTTTAATCTTCTAGAATACTGCTTCTTGTTTATCTGTCTAATTCTACTTAGTATCCTTTTTCATAAGGTCCATAAGCACAGTAATATTATCTAAATATCCTTTTAGGAATCGTCAGTAGAAATTAACGAATCCAAGGAACAATTAAATATCCTTAACGTTCTGTAGTATCGGCTAGTCCTTGACTGTAGCGATCTTTTTGTCTAATATCTTGATAATACTAGGTGTGATTGTAAATCCGAGATAGTCCACTTTCTGAGCGTGGAATTCGCTTTTTTTAGGTTCGACGAGTAGTTTGGCTTCCTAAAGCTTCTAAAGTACTTAATGTACGTGTTATTTGTGTTCTTTGAGGGTTTTCGAGAAGATAAGGATATCGTCGAAGTAAGCGATTATAAAGATATTAATCTTTTTTTATAGGACGTAGTTAATTATATTTTAGAATGTTATAGGAGTATTAGTGAGTCCAAAGGGTATAACAAAGTACTCAAAATATCCTTAGCGGCAGTAAAATACGGTCTTCTACTCCTCCCCTTCTTTAATTCTAATTAAGTTATAGGCTCCTTTAAGATCGAGGGCTATAAACTAGTTAGCTCTATAGAGTAGGTCTTGTAGTTCTAAGATAAGTGGTAGTGGGTATCGGTTCTTAATAGTAATGTCGTTAAGTTGTCGGTAATCGATATATAGTTATAATTTTCTGTTTTTCTTTAGTACAAATAGGATTAGGTATCCTACTAGTGATGTTGATTCTCTAATATAGCCCTTAGTTAGGTATTTGTTGATATATTTATTTAGTACTTATATCTTTTGTTAGTTTAGTTAGTATGTTCTATTGAATAACGGTATCTGTCCCTCTTTAATGGGGATCTCGTGGTTAAAGGTACTATGTTCTAGTAGGCCTGTCTCTAGTATTAGAGTGAATAGCTTCCCGTATACTCTATATTTTTCTAGGATAGATAGAAGTCGATCTTCGTTAGGGATTGATCCTTTTTATATTATAGTGAGGTACTTTTCCTACAACGGCCTAGCGACTACTTCCTTAACCTTTAGATAAGTAATAAATTGTGATGTTTTTATTGTCGGTTTGTCGTAATGAGGTTCGTTTAAAGCCGGTAGTCGACCGTGTCCTTTAGTAATTGAACTCTTCTTGTGGTCCTAATAGAGATAGCTAGCCTTCTAATCTATCCGTAGGTTTTCTTTTTATAGCTATAGTAGTCCTAGGATGATATCCTAGTGTCCTATATCCATAATATCGAGGCGATAGTATATCTTCTAGTCGCGGTAGCTTAAAGTAAGGGGCACAGTTTTACTATCGATAATACCTCTACTGTACTATACTTCTTCTCCTTCTATATTATAAAGTATATAGGGATCCTCTTTCTTGTTCTATAGTATCTATAAGTTATTTATAACTTATAGTAATATAAAGTTACCTTAGGCGCCGCTATCGATTAGGGCTCTGACCCATATTCCATTTACTATTAGTTCGAGGTAAAGGTATTTGTCGTTCTGGCTTGCCTTAGTGGTTAAGCGTATAGATCTTATTGTAGTTACCTGTTGTGATCCTTTGTCGGTAGGCGAGTCTAGTTTTTTAACTGCTTTAGCCTCTATTCTGTGTATGTGCTGTTTTTATTGGTATATTTAACTACTCTTCCTTTCTCGAGGGTGTTCTAGATTCGCAGTACTAGTAGTGGGAACTTGGTCTTCTTCTTGGCTTAGAGTTGCTTCTTTCTCTACTATTTGGCCTTAGGGATATAGTAGACCTAGTACTAGTTTTTTTTATAGTCTTACTAAGCTATGTTAAGGTCGTAAAAACACTTCATTAGGAATTGTAGGTTAGGTTTTATTAGGATTGTCTTGGGGCTGGTGAACGTACTGATAATTTATAGATATAGGTTGTCGTTACTATAGATACGTATAATCGCTTTGAGTTTTGCTCGTTATAGGTAGAATCCTGTTTCGGTTTTGTCTACTAAATGTTAAGGGCACTAATTATTTATATAGTAGCACTAAAATATATCCTTATATTGTAGATAAGTAATATCGAGCTAGTCGTGGTCTCTAATTATAACTACTAGGAATTAGTTCTCTTATCGGCGGTATAGTCCTATACCGTAGAATTCGATTTCCTGGTTGTCGTCCATAAGGGATACGTCGATAATCCCTTCTTCCTTCTTTCCTTTTTCAGGCTGTTCCTCTTCGGTTTCCGAGTTTGGGTCTCTGGGCAGTACCCCTCTGAAATTCTCGTTCCAAGCACGTCGTCGAGCGACGTTACAAGGTTCGTCTAAGTCGTAGGGCGACTTATCGTTCGTTCTTATATTAGTTTATATCTCGTTAGTATAAATATCTCCTTCTTCCCTTTCTTTAGGTTTATAATAGAACTATCGTAGCTTCTAGGTATTAGTTCTAGTACGGATACGCTCGGCGCGTCTTAGCGTTAAGATACCAATATTAGTATATAAGTTAAAATCGTTAGGTTTCTCGATTGCGGCGTTGTGTAGGATATCGAGGATAATATCTAGCTTCTAGATTAACCTCTTGTTATCTATTCGTACCTCTTGTTCGTCCGTATACGGGACTAGTACTTATATGTCGCTAGGGCCTAATGTCGTTTTCTAGACTATAGAGTCCAGTTGTTCGATTACTTTACGAGCTAGCTTCTAGTTAGGCGCCTTATAGGATATAGCGAGTATCTTCTTAGGTAGGTTAGTCGTATCGTAACCAAACCTTCCAGTATCGCGGGGGTACTATCCAGCTTACTCCTTAGAGTCCCCGTGGATAGTATATTCGTCGCTATAGCACGCGGTCCATACTAGTTTAGTATAGTCTTCCTTAAAGGCAGTATTAAGTTACTTTCCTCCTAGTACAGATTACTATCTCTATTTCTTAGGCTATTAGTATTTGTATACTCTGTGGCCGGGCTTGTCGCAGTTATAGTACCGGTTATATTAGGGTTTCTTATTATTAGACTATTTTTTAGTAGCGCTTAGGTCTATAGGGCCTATATAGTGTCTATAAATAGTACTGTGTTAAGGCTTGTTTTGCTAGTTGTTCCGCTGGGGTTACTGTCCCTGGTTGTGGTACTGGAGTTGTCGGGGCTGCTACTGGTATTTCTTATTTAAGTTAGTACCTAGTCGTCGTTCTCCTTTCTCGTGGCGTCTTTCCTAGAGACAGTTATCGATTCTTATAGCGAGATTAGTATATTATAGGAAGTCGTCCAGTCGGTCGAGCTTTACAAGCTCGTCCTTAACTTTATCCTTAAGTCCTTAGTAGAACATATAGATCCTAGATTCCTCGGTAAAGTCTAGTTACGCGCCGATACGTCGGAATTCGGCGGTATAGTAGGTTACTGACTTAGTCTATTAGAGCGTACTAAGGTCGCGCTCGGTTTATCGTTTCTAGTCAGGGTCTTAGAACAGTATTCAAAGTACGTTCTCAAACCCGTCAAAGGTTAAGAAGATATCCCTAACTTTAGTAGAACAGTTATTAATAGTTTCGACTTTTAAGAACTAGTCCTAGAAAGGTTCGATCTACTAAAGGGCTCGCCTATAGAGGAACGTAGTGGCGTAAATAACCTTCTTAGTTTTATTTTAGAAACTAGTATAATAAAAGTTTTAGTAGTTCTTAACTTAGATTAAAAATCCTTTAAGTATTCTAGGGGTTCTATTATAGGTAATGGGTAAGTTAAGTTTGAGTTTCTTATGCCCGTTCTAAACTGGGGTAGTAATAATATTAGCGGTAGCCTGGAGAGTAGCGTTCTACTGTTCAACCTCCTGGGTATACTAGTTAGCTCGTCGAATAGCGTTCTAGAGTTCTTCGATAATTTAGGAATTCTTATTAAACATTATCTAAAGTTGTTTGATATCTCGATTAGCTCGTTCGATTTGTTCGCCAGTATCATCATCGCTAGAGTCCTCTCTATTGTCTTTTATACGTTGTTCTCTAAGTTCCTAGGTAAAGTTCCGAACCTACTTACTGGAGGACTTAGATGAGGTAGGGGTATTTTTAACGGTTCTAGAGGAAGACATCGTGGGATACTGTTAGTAGGCGTCAAAGGTTAACTTACTAAATAGGAACTATCAAAATATTACGGCTAGCCTTCTAATAGTAAGGGTATATTAATAGAAACTAAGGTTTGACGCTATAAATAGTACTATAGGGTACTAAAGGGATCCTGAAGGTCAAGGTACTTAGGTGATCAGTCTAGGTATCTAATAAGAGGGTCGTAGGGTGTCACGACTGAGAGCTGAAAGTATCCGAAGATTGATACGAGGTTGATAGCTGGAGAACTATGGGAGTCTGGACTCGAGCGGACTCGAGTCCATCCTATATACAGGTCCTGAACAGTTCCTTTGTGGTGGCTAGTTTGGATATCTTCGATATCCAATATATCTGTAGATAGGTTAGATAGCAAACATATCCAACATATCCATCCTTTATCTTATCTCCATCCTGTTCCCGGGGTCACGTGACCTGTACCATAGTTCTTCCTTTCCAAGGATTCCTAGTTACACCTGTGTTACTGCTTACATAGGTCCTGCGTTAGCCGCCGGGATCCAAGGCGGGGTCGTTCCAACGTGTTATGCCTAACGGGTCGTAACAAACCGGTACAAGGATTAGTAGTAACGCATCGCTAGAGTCTTGGCTGTGTTGGTTTTTTTTCCGGGGAGGGTAGCTAAAAGCTTGCTAAACCGATAGACGAATACCCAGACGTAATCGTAACCTTCTATATCTTTGGGTATGTTCTTTCCGTCGACCACGACGTGCTCCCAAACGTGCTTCGGGATCGGCAGAGGGTATAGGAGGCTAGGTGTCTTGTCGTGGTGGACTTTGTTCCTCTGATAGTCTCGACAGTTTTTGATGTACTGTTTGATGTTTCCGTTCCGTCCGTTCCACCAGTAGTCTTTCTTTAATAGCTAAATAGTCTTGTTCTAACTAGCATGCGCGAAGACTTTTGGCTCGTGGGCCTTGTGGATGAGGGCGGTGCGTAGAAAGACTTTGCCGTCTCTCGTTGTCTCTAGAACAACCAAGAGCCCGTCTCGTCGGCCCAGATTCTATACTTGATTTTCCTCGACGATCACGTTAACCAGGTCGGCTCCTTATAGACTTATACTTCTAACGGCATTTAGAGTCTAAAAGTCTGTTTTAGTTTAGTCTTAAATATTCTCTAGGGGAATTAAAGTGAAGGTCCTATCTTAGAGTTCTTGAGCTTTAATAGTTGGGTTATTAATAGTCTTTTGTAATAATGTATCGGTAGTAACGTTATCTTTACTAGGTCTATACTAGAAAGTAATATTGAAGTTTAAAAGGTAGTAAAACCAACGGATTTGGCGCGCTAAGAGTAAGCGTTTAGTAGACCAGTAGACAAGTACCTAGTGATCGGTCTAAACGAAGAACTTAGTACCCTATAGGGCTAGTTCAAAGTCCTTAAGGGTATTTATTACTACTAAAAGCTTTTAATCTTAAATTAGGTAGTTCTATTCTATAATAGATATTATCTTAGACGAATAGCCGATTAGTTTCCATTCTCTATCTTCCTATTACTACCAGATTATACCCCCCATAGCTTTTCCTAAGGTATCTATTTCTACTTGTGTTGGTCTTCTGGGCTTAAAGAAGGTAAGGACGGGGGCCTAAGTAGCTAGTTTTTTTAAAGTTTTAAAGGCCGCGCGTTGTTCTAGCCCTTTCTCGAACAGTACGTTTTTCTTAAGTAACTAGTTTAAAGGTTCAGCTATTTAGTTAGTGTAGTAGTAGAAAATCTAAATAAAGTTATAAAAACTAAAAAAAGATCGAACTACTAACTTAGAGTTAATATTATCCTAGTTCTAGTCCAGGATAACTACGACTTTCTCTAGATCGACTCTCACACCCTTACCTACTTCCAAGACCATACCAAAATAGTCGATCTCTAGGACATTAAATTCTAACTTCTTAATATTACCTTAGAGGCCAGCTTTGTAAAGACGATAAATAACCTCTTAGATATATTTAAAGTATTTCTCGTTTTCTTCCTTTTTAGTATAGATTAAGATATCGTCCGCGTACACGCTTATAAAGAGGTCTAATAGCTCGTTTAGCTAAGCGTTAATAAAAGCTTAAAACTAGGCCGGTCCAATTTTTAGTCCAAAAGATAAGACTTTCTATTAGAAGGTGCTCTGATGAGTAGTAAAGGTAGTGAGATACTGAGAATTAGGGTGTATTAATAGTTAGTTAAAGGTTTGGATAATATCGATTTTAGTTAAGTGTTTTGCTCGGTCGTACTTACTAATTGTACTACTAATATCTAGGGTAAGGACTTATCGACCTTTAATAAACTGATTAACTTACTAGTAGTCTATATAGAAGTGCTTGTCTATTGAGTGAGGTTTTAGTATAAATAGTATTGAAGCCGTATGTGGTTCTATTATACGTTCGATAAAGTCAAGAGTTAGAAGCTTATCCGTGGTTTTTTTTTTAAGGTTGGTTAAAGAGAGTAGTATAGGGTACTGGGTAGGTTTCCTAATTAGGGGCTTCTCTAGTTTAAGGACTATATTAAATCCGGGACGGCTTAGTAGGAGGATTATCGATACTTTCTTAGAAAAGAAGCCTTCAAAATGTACTAGTTATTTAGGGAGTTTAGCTCGAACTTTAAGGATATATTTAGGGTCCTCGCCTATTAGGAACGGGATATACTTTCTATTATAAGTCTTCTTCTATTAAGTATTAACTATAATAACGTTAAGGCTAATAGTCGGGGTCTCGTCGACTTCTTTTAGAGTAATTAGCATCTAAAGTATCGGTTACTTCTTCTATCGCTCTTACCTTAGGTTATTTATAATAGCGCCGAGTTAGACGAGGAGCTTGGGGTTATTAGCGCTCGCTAGTAAAGGCGGAGGGTCGTTTAGTACTATAGATTAAACGGTCATTAGTAAGGTTACTATTAGTCTTCGCTAGTAGTTCTAAAGGATCTTGTGGACCTTTAGTCGGCGGTCTTCTTTCTCTATAAGACAATTGTACCTTGTTATATCGATTTATACTTTTATATCTAAAGACGACTTTATATATTTAACTATAATAGTTCAGAAGTACTTCGCTAGGACTGGCTTATTGTTAGACTATAGGAATTAGTAAGAAGTTAGATATATCTAGACGTTCTATTTCGTTAGCCAGTTTTAACTAATAAAGACGTTATTAGTGGTAAGAATAATAATGAACTTCTATTGTAAAAATAGTCGTCCGTTAATCTTAAGAGTGACTCATATCTAGTAGGTTACTTAGGCCGCTACTATTCCGTTAAAGTCGTTAAGCACTAATAGATTATTGAGTTTCTCTCTTTTCACTCCCATATGTTCCACTAACTTCTAAGCTATTTGTAGTGTTATTGAGAGAGAGATATCTGCTCTAGTATTATAGAGAACTTTTATTTTTAAACTAATTCTATTTATTAAGAGTTTAATAGAAACGGTAAATAAGTTCGATTTAAGTAATTTACTAACTTTAGTTATTTATAGTACACAGACTATCTAGGAGACTTTTGATAGTCCTAAAAGTTTTTTAAGTCGCTCGAGGAGTTATTATCCAAATCGCTAGAATCTTTCGTAGGATTCGCATTCTCCTTGTCCAAACAATATACTATATTAGCGATATTCTTTCTCTCAGAGCAATTACAGTTAATATAACCGCTCTTCTTATAAAAAAAGCACGGTCCAGCATTCTTTATTACTAGCCTAGTATTCTCTACGACCGAGGACTTCTCTAATAGTAGGTTAGCGTTCTTGACCTCTTGCTTGGGCTCATGGTGCCCTATGAGCTACTCGCGTGAGTGGTGGCGTGGTCTGTACTCGGGAGGCGGGCGGTCTCGTTTTACCTACTTCTTCTCTCGACGTTCCTCATAGGCCCTCTACTAGGAGAATACCGCATCGACTACGCGGTTATAAAATACCTTATATAAGATATTAGGATCCTTAGAGTTAGTAAAAAGGTTTGGGTTAAGATCTATGGGGATGTAGTCTAGTAGGATACTTTTACGTTCTCTTTTAACGATATTTACTTTATTAGCTAAGCTATTGACCTTATTAATAAATTAGTATATATCGAGTATTTTATCCCCTAGGTTGTACTTTAGCTTAGCGAGCTCTGCTCGGGCCTTAGTACTTTGGTTAGTATTGTAGTAAACCACCGTCAACGTAGCGATCATCTCAGTCGTGGACTTAAATAGATTCTTAATAGAGCTATACCAAGACTCGAGTAGATCGGCAGGGTAACCCTCTAAATAGTCGTAGACAAGAACTATACAATCGTACTCTATTTTAAAGGTCCGGAAGTCTTTGTAGTACTTATTGGCGAACTTAATAATCCATCTATCGAAAAGCTCCTTATCTCTACTAAAAATACTAGGATCGTGGCAGTGTCACGGTCTAAGGACCGGTTTTCGGCCTTCGGCAAGACCCTCAGCCGCGATCCACGAGACCCACTAGATCCAC
>WIGM01001011.1:0-14860 GCA_014235935.1 Colletotrichum musicola
TGCGAGCTGTACGAGTTGGACCGGTTCGGCGGCTCGTACCAATTCTGGTACGGGTGATTCGGCAGCGAAAAGTCGGCAAAGGTCAGCGGATTGACCAGCGCCTTCATGGATGCCGACCCGGAGCCGCTGGTGCCGGGCGGCTGCGACGCCGCCGACGTCGCCGTCGCCATGGCGGGCGGGTTGCCCGGCGGCCCGGGGGACGCGAAGAACTTGCTCGACGTCGAGTTGCTCCGCGAGTCGCCGCCGCCGCCGGGCACGATGGTCGCGGCGCTGGGGCCCGGGCTGCGCCAGCCCCAGGTCTTTTTGAGCTCGGTGTGGATCTTGCCGAGGCGCCAGCCGCTCTCGGCGTGGATCTTGTCGAGAATCTCGAGGACCTCTTCCTGCTCGCGCGGGTCCGTCAGCACGGCCGAGGCGATGGCCAGCGAGCGGATGGCGACGGAGGCGACGCCGCGGTCCTTGGTGTGCGCGACGATGCCGCAGACCTGGTGGGCGTGGTGCAGCTGCAGGGCGCGCATCTCCTCGGACGCCTTGCCGGGCTCCATGGGGTTGGTCTGCGCGAGGAGGCACTGGGCCGTGTGGTAGAACAGGCGGCCGATGATGGCGGCGCGCTTGATCAGCCTGAGGGCATCGTTAGCAACCTACGAAAAGGAATATCACGGGATAGAGGCTGACATACCAGACGTTGGGGAAGGCAGACTTGGAGTTTGTCTGCGATGGGTAGAGGTACCCAAAGGGATGCATCGTCCTCGGGCAAGCGTTGTTCCACTTGTCACACAACCTCTTCAGGTCCTGCCACTGAGAGAGACGGTTGCCTAGCCGGATCTGCTCGTCGTGCGGGCTCGGCTCCTGGAACCGGGGGATGGTGGCGCGGAAGTTGGCGATCTTAGCCACGATGTACAGAATGCGGTGCACCCACAGCTCCTCCTGGCCGAAACCGTGGCTGGAGTTCGCGTTGTCGGCGGTGAAGTCCATGTCGAGACCCCAGGACTCCGGATCCCAGGACGTCTGCCAGTTGAAGGCCAGGCACGACAACACCTCCATGCCGATGTTGAGCCAGAAGCAGGCGGCGCCGATGCCGGTGGACTTGGCGTCCCAGTGGCACTCGCGGATGAGGGCGCGGGCCCCGGCGATGTGGTTCATGCGCTGGGCGGGCTTCTCAGACATGATCTCGTAGACGTTTAGTACGACGGCAGTGGTGGCGCACTCGCTCGTGTTGCGGTCCGGGTTTTGCAGGCTGCGCAGGAGCTGGGTGGTGGCCGTGTCGTAGTAGAAGAGCGCCTTGTCGTCCTGGTAGGCCGGGTTCACGAGCGTCAGGTGCTTGACGCCGCAAGCGAGGAAGGCGTTGAGCAGCATGGGGGACTTGAGAGCGTGGTAGGGAATCAGGCGAGAGAAGTGCTTCTCCTTGTCGAGGGAGTCCATCCATACGCCAACTTCGTCAACGAACACCTGCATGTACAGGATCTCCTCGGGCGAGTTCAGGTACTCCCGCTCGCCGGCAGTGGCCTTCTCGCTTGGCGGAGGCGTCATCATGCCATCTGGTGCAAGGGGGTTCGCGGCGGCGCTGCTGCGGTAGCTCGGTGGAGGGGCGGTCGGCTGCGGGACGATGGAGGCCGCGCTCGAGGCGTCGCTGTCCCGGTGGGTGTGGTGCCGGCTCGGAACATCACGGAGTGCTGCGAAGGGGTCGTATTGGCTGTACGAATGAGGACCTGGATGCGCCGAGTTCTGGGGTGTCAGATAGGCCGTCTCGCTCTCTCGTCGAGGATACTCGGGGGCGCGGGACTCAGGCCGGGAGTGGTGGTGCGCATGCTGGTGGTGGGCATAATGATGATGCGGGTAGCTGTAGGCCGACGCCGGTGGCGGTGCCGGGGGCGGAGGGAGGTGCTCAAGGTGCGTTCTCGGTGATACGGAGTGCTCCGGGCCGCTCGACGCTCTGGCCTGCGGAAGTAGGTGTCCCTGGTGCCGGAGTGTCGGCTCCAGATGGCTCCTCTCACGGCGGGGGGCGGCGGTGGCCTGCCTGTCGAGATGGGCGTACCGGCCGAGACCACCGACGTACTCTGAAGCGATCTGTCTCGACTCATCCTGGAATTGCACTGCGAATCGGAACGCGTCAGCATCATCGAACCGGTCTTGGCCAACTGGGCTGGGCCCGGCCATGTGATGAAGGGGAGAGGGAGTGAGAGTCCCGGTGCTCCGAACTTACCCGACCACTCGACCGTCGGCGGCATGTACGGCGGCTTTTTGACTTGAACGTCTATGAAATTTAGCCGTACCCCTCGTTTGCATTCTCGATTACTTTTTCGACAATTTAGACAATCTGGTAAGCCTTCGTCGCATTTTAAATGTCGTTCTCTACACGTTAGACAACCCGTCCTCACTCGTTTTGATTTGGTGGCGGTTGCGGCGGCGGCGGCGGCCGATTTCTCTGGGGACTTGGCGGCGACGATGAGGTCGCGCGAGGGCGTGAGGGAATGGATGCTCGCGCTGCGGCGGGGCGGGATGTGAGAGCTGGGCAAATTCATGGCTGCGTCGTAGGGTTGCGGGTGATGTTGGTGCTGGTGGAGAGGATACTGGTGCCTGAGATAAGAGGAGGTGGTGGTAGCGTTGGATGCCGAGGCGGCTGCGTCGTCGTTTCCAAAGCCAAAGTCTGTGGTGGTGAAATCGGACGAGAAGCCGAAGGAGAGCGAGGAGACCTGGTCGTCGTCGTCGTCGAGATAGGAATCGTTGACGAAGTCGAGGGCGGGTTGCTCGTAGGAGTGCACCGCCGAACCAAGGCCAAAGCCTGGCACGAACACGCCCGAAGAGGCGTCGTATGCCTCCAGGGCTACCAGAAGGACCGTCTCTGGCGATTAGAGACGGTGATTCAACGGGTGGCTTAGGTCACCCGTGCTGGGCGATTGAACCGGTGTCTGTGAGCGTCGTGGGCATGAACCGTGAGAGGAAACGGGGGTGAGTGGGCGCGTGCAGCGGACTGGTCGTCGTCGTCGATGTCGTCGTTGTTGTCGTCGTCAGCGCTCTATCTCACGATGAGAGTGAGAAGAGAGTCGAGGGGCGATTGCGCGGGGAAAGCTTCCTGCGAGCGGAGAGAGTAGAGTGAGAAGCGTTGCTGAAAGAGCCGACAACGGAACCGCAGATCCCGTGAATGCGACTGCCTGAAAAATCCGTCGAGTATGTGTGTGGAGTGATCGATGTCGAGTTATGCGACAGCGGACACGATCAGTACGGCGGTAAGAGCTGGTTGATGAGAGTGAGTGGTCGGAGATCGGTGAGAGGAAAGCGGAGAAGATCGGGTGTGTGATGAGTGAAATGTCGAGTCGCCAATTGCGAAAAGGAAAAAAAAAGTCACAAGCTCGCGCTCCCGACGGCCGATGGGTAATGGGAAACGCGGTAGTGTAGTGTACCGTAGGCAAGACAGACAGATTGACTTGACTAGCGCAAGATGGCGAAGTGTGAAGAGTGGTCCTGGGTCCCTCTCTTCCAGGCCTTGGCCGTTGGGGTGTGGGTGGGTGGTGTGTGTCTATGTGTGTGTGTGTTGTTGTTGCTGGTGGGTGTGAGTGAGACAGGCCTGCCTGCTTGGTCTGTTCTCGTTGCCGCTAAGGTCGTCCACACTCTGGCACATATGCAGGAATCCCGGGCGAGGGTAGTGGCCTGTCTGGGACGCGTGGGTGGGTGCAACCGAGAGTTTCTCGTTCGGCCTCTCGGGGTGTGGTTGTGTGGTTTTGTACTTGCTCGGTATTGAGCACGTATAATACCAATAACAAGGTACGGTTGAGATGAGATGGGGGCAAAGAGAATGAGAAAAGATGGTGATGAGGAGGTGCTCTGACAGTTCCAACCTTGGAAACGTATGCGATGGAAGTTGATGATCATTAGGCGAAGAGAAGAACGGAAAGGCGAGACGAGGGAGCAACAGCAGCGTGGGAAACAGGCGGTTGGCGTATGTTATTATGGAGCCGGGCCAAAATCCCTTTCCCCAACTTGCGAGGTGCCAGGGGTCTGCCGTTCTGGGATATGGACGTGGATGGGATGTGGGATGGTACCGTATCTTCTCAGAGATGTGTGAGCCAAGACAGGTCTTGGATGAAGTGCGCGGAGGACGAACAGAACAGCGGTACGCTCGTCGCAGGTGCAGACGAAGAAAGCGGCTGAAAATACGAGGGGCCTGGGATGAGCGATTGTTGTCTCTCTTGGCCGCGCGTTGAAGTCTCCGCGATGCTCGGCGTCGTGAGTCGTGAGAGGTCTCTCTTGTGACAATGCCTCTACCATTCGCTAGAAACAAGAAACGGAAATGCGAGTTAGGCACTGGCAAACGCGACTGAACAGTGTAAATTCTCGGTTACAAACTGATGGACGTCAGAATTGAGTGAGTCCAGAACTCTGTAATAGCAGGCAGCTCTGATCAGGTCGAGCGAGCTCGGGTCTTTGGGGGGGAGGGGGGGTGTGAGCGTGGCTGTCCCTTTGACTGAGTCCTGCCTCGCCCTGTTGTCACTCTCCTCTCTGCTCGGAGACTCAACCCCAATGTCGAAAGGTGCTGTGTAGTGTAGGGCGTAGGGGGCCCCGTGCATGTAGAGAGGCTGGCCGCCGGCGAGAAGACAGGCAGAGCGGCGCTGGAAGAGCCAAAAGTTCCAGTCAATTGGAGGAGGTTTGGGGGTATAGACCGGGGGTATGTGGGAGTTGTGTGGCTGTGACTTGGTGGGAAAAGGGGGAGATAGGGATACAGCAGTGCGGAGTGAATCGTAAACGCACGCAGGGGCGTGTGCGCATCATACCGCCGACGACCAGGTCCCTCTTGGTTAGCACCTTCTGGTGGCATCTTCTCAAACCGGAGCGGTCCCCTGGATTCCACTTTTTAAGATGGAAGAAGTGTTTGCCGATGCGTTACAGGCCTCCCAGCCGAAGCTGTCTGTGGCTGAAATGTCGCATGTACCTGTGCATCATATTGGAACAAATAATACCAGGCGAGCATACGGGAAACCGGACGAGAATTGGGAATGTTTTGGAGAGTCGCTGCCGTCCTGTGGTTCCGTTGCTTCTGCCGTTTTGGCCGTGTTTGGAGAAACACAACCAGCTCGAGTGGCGATGGGTCGATGGAAACGGGTCCAATAACCGTGACCAGAGCTCCGAGGAGCCGCGCGCTCGGCGCCGATATCCGGCTGAGGGCCTTCTCGGGCTCTTACTCCGAAGAGCTATCCATTCGAGGGGAGAAGCTGAACTTGTCGGCGACAGAGCTTCTCCGATATGGCAAAGCCAGCTCCAACATCTTCGAGACCTGCCGCTGTGTCGATATGAACAACCATCGCCCGCAGCTGAGGGTCATCAGCGGCAGTGAAGAATAGCCGAGAAGACGGATCACTCTGCGATCCATGTCCGAGACCCCGTCCGTCGGACCACACACACACCACACACAGCCACAACCCTCACGACCCTTCACCAATCAACCGTCGGGCGTCTCTCTCTCATGCATCCCGCTCCCACATGCCCGTACCTTGCGCGGGACGTGTTGCAGATCCGCCTTTCCGGGGTTCCAGGTGCCGCTAGAACTGCGCTCGAAGGACCAGTGGTGAGTGCCACACACCACCAACCCACAACCCATTGTTCCAGCCCGCGTCCGAGAGATGGCTGATGAACAACAAAGAAAGGTTGACAAGAGCTGGCGAGTCGGGGCTCTGACATCACCCCCAGTTTCGCCCTACACTAGGCAGGCCACTGCGTCACAACCTACTCTCTGGCTTATTCCTCGCCCAGGACGTTGCTTTTAGCACCATCTCATTGTCGAGCCTCCTAGTCGTAGTCCTCGGGATGGCAATCTTGATTCATCGAATGGCAATGAGCATAGCGGCCCGAAGCCCGCGGACACGAAAACGGGCAACTGATCTTCCGCTCAGGGATGCTGCCAGTCACCCCCGTCCGTGTGTCTCTTGTCTCTTGTCTCTTGTCAGAGACTTGCTTCGGCTTCTCTTGCTCCCCAGAATGCCGAGCCCAGATTCCCGCCCAGATTTCATATTCTGGCGTGAGGGCCTATCGTCAGTGCGTATTATGGCGTACTGTGATGGGTCGCGTCATCGCCGGGCCACCGCCTTTGCGCTCATCGCAGTCGCAAATACAGAGGCCTCGAGGCTTGGCTTGCGCTGCGTCCTCGCGTCGGCCGTCCATCCGTATGAGCAGAGTGGGAATCGCTGTGGATTTCTCCTGATAATCAGCCGGCCACCCCTTCCGTCGAGCGGCAGTATGGCATTTGTTGCCGCGTCCTCCCATATTTCTCCACAAGATGGCCTCGTCCACGATCCGTCACATTTCAGGCCGCGCAATGCCAATGTTAAGTGCCAAGGGCCTTGTTACGGGACGAGTTGCAGTTGCAGTCGCTTGGTGAAGCTCCCAAGCCCCTCGAGCGAGCGCACTACTCGCACATCATTCTTCACCAGCCCGGCTCCTGTTGCGTGTCTTGTTTCCGCGTGGATCTTGCATGGGGACTCTCATCCTGCACCTCTTGATCTCGTGTGCGCGCCCAGTGTTTCTTTTGGGACCGCGTTGCCCACAACGCGACGGAGGACCTCCACCATCGTGCCAGATTCCCGATTATCTCATGGTACCTAAACCCCCCGGCCGCAAAATGTTTTGCTCCAGCCAGCCCGCTCGGCACGGTTTGATCGTCGCACCCCGGGTTCACGCCGTCTTTCCTGCCGGCGGAGAGGATTCAACACCGGCAGTGGGGAGAATTTCTTTTCAGGTTCCTGCATCTCGCAACGCGAGCCGACGAATTGACTCTACATCCTTCAAGTATAGCCATGATGACGACAGGGTCACGCCCAAAATTAGCAAGCGTGAGCGAAGAGGTGTGTGTCGGCCGATGAGGCAGATCGTCACGGCGGGTGAACTGAGCCGAGGGGAAACGTCTCGACTCTCCCCGACATAGAGTAATAACACGAGGATTTAACGTCCATGGGCCACGCCGCCGGCTGTCATTTCGGTCTCAGCCTTCGCGGACATAGGCTTGAGCGGCAAGGTTTGCGCCCTGGGGAAGCTTTTGCCCATGTTTCGTTTGGTCTGGCTGCCCGCGCTCTCCGCCGTATGCTTCCTAGAATAAACGCTGTGTTACCTCCGCTGGGTCTCGTTGCCCTCCCTGAGAAGCTTTGAAGCCGAGGAACTATGGAATTAGTTGACCGTACTCGCCAACTATAGGATGGGAGGTGGCCGTGTGCACAGCCGCCTCTCCACTTCCCTCCTTGTCGCCGTTAGAGTCCGCCGCTATTATGTGGGCGAGGTATGGGCGAGGTCCCGGCCCTCCGTCCGGCTGCTCATGTTGCCGAGAAGGCTTTCCACAACTCCAGCACATAAGAGAGGCTACATTCGAATGCCAAGAAAAAGATGTTACTGGATTGCCAAGCGCCGCTTAGTTGGTGCGAAACCCGCACCAGACGAACCAGAGTTGAAACAGAGCTTCGATATCCATACTACAGCACGAATCTGTTCTGCACCCGAGTTTATCGACCAGCCGGCTCGTGACTGGTTCAGACATCAGCAGAAGAGAAAGGCGGGAAACGTGGGGCATTCAGGCTTTCGCTCCGTGGTCGCACGACCTGTGTCGTAGCGCAGCAAAAGCAAGCGTCGTCCGATGATGGCTCGCGTCGACGACAGCCTGGAAGCGAGCGCGGGTAGCCAATGGCGACAAAGCTTGAAGCAGCCCTCTCGACCTGCGAGCTCAGGGCTGCGCAAGGTTGTGTCTCGTTCCTCGCGAGGTCGAGGGTGACGGATTGCAGCAGCACCAGCAGCATCAGCGGTGGCAGCAGTGACGGCAGCAACCTCGTCCCACCGCACGCCGTACACCGTGGCAAAAGCCCAGCTAGAACAGGACGCAGTTGCGATACATGGCCGTCGTCATGCCTTGTTCCGCATTCCCCCACAGCACACAAGGGTCTCTCGGTCACAGGGGTGAGGTCGACATTTCTAAGCGGAAAGGATAAGCTTCTCGGGAAGTTTTTGCCTCGCTGGCGGGTAGCATTTCTGGGGGTCCCGACGTCAGGATAGCCCAGGAAGGGGTCGCAATGTGTGTCGGCTCCGGCGGGGGAGCTGTATCTACTCAGAGAACATGTTCTATCAGTATTCTTCACGCGAGATGCGACTCATCTTGCCCGTCGGAAGGGCCGCCAAGTCTCCTTTGGATGTTCAGATATCCAGGGCCAAGATGGCTCTCAGAGGCAGAGCGGTCATCTGCAACCGACGCCCAGGCTGATCGAGCAGCTTGGCGGCAAGTGCTGCATCGAGACCTCGTCCTGTGGCACTCGTTCTCGTACAAAGTCATGACTTGGCGGGCACTGGGTGCTGTCCGTGTATTCGTGTGTGCGAATGTGAGTCTTGACTGGTGGTCCGTCCCTCGCGGTAGCACAGGTTATCGGCCGGGAGATTGGCTGTCATCCCCCGATGCAGCCACCTGCAGACACCCGAGCCTCGATCTCCTGCGTCTTTCGTCTGAAGTACCGGGACACATCTCGCCTGGGAGGAGGACGAGGAGGAGGGGCGGCCAGCTCACCGGTCGTCGAGCAAATAGGGCGTGGTGGAGGGGAGAGTGGGAGAAGCAGCCACGATTCTTTCTGCTACACCTCATGGCGGTCCGCCAAGAAAGTGTCTCCAGGCGTGAAACAAGGAGATTGACAAATCGGTTCCATGTCGAAAAAGAGAAGGAGCCGAGGCGAGCTTTTTGCAGATAATCGCAGGAGGAAAAGCTGAAGCTTGTGAGCTAATCCGGTGGGAGGAAGATGATTTATCGGACATGAGATCGTGGTCTAAAAAAGCCAGCAAATCGTGGGATGGCGTGTACGGGAATCTCGCATACGTCGTGTTACACGAGGATTCTCTGGTGCCATGTCGTACGAGGGACTTGGTCTGGCTTGATTCCGCGTAGCACAACGTGTGAAATACCTGATGAATTGTAACGCAAAAGAGCAGAAAAAACAAGAAATTGGTTGCGGCTGGAGGTATGAAGATAATGTCGGCATGGAGGCCCAGGATAGGGGGTTGTGACAGCGGGAAGTTTGCAGAGGTTATACAGTGGATAACGGGGAGGTCTTCACCGAGCTCACCTGACCTGCATCAGACTCTCTCACGGTGAGCGTCGGTAAGGGCTCAGATCAGGTGACTGAGTGATTAGATAAGGACATGATTCACGTGTCAAGACCCACAGGAGCTCTTATCTCACCGAGCTCACCGATAGCCCCGAGCACAGGACCCTCGAATATCCACCGCCGCCATTCCGTCCCCAAAAATCCGCCGCAGAAACCATCACAGCATCGCCGGATCTATAAGCCATTGCGCCTCCACAATGGCCCCGATTCCCTTATTTCCTCCCTAAAACTCGTCATCCATCAGGTATCATCCTCAAAAACACTTAATTTCATCAATCCCCCCCCTCCGCAGCCATGCTCGCCCGCGCCGCCCTCCGCGCCGCGGGCAGCTCCCCCTCGGCAGCCCTCCGCACCCAGCTCCGAACGGCCTGCTCCTCCTCCTCCTCCTCCTCCGCCGCCGAGACAGTCCCATCAAGCCCGATCCGGGTCTTCCGCACAGTCGACGCCCTCCGAACCTGGCGCCGCCCGCACATGGTAAACTACCGCTCCGTGGGCCTCGTCCCCACGATGGGCGCCCTGCACGAAGGGCACCTCTCCCTGATCCGCGCCGCCGCCCGCGAGAACCACCACGTCGTGGTGTCGATATACGTCAACCCGGCGCAGTTCGGCATCTCCGAGGACCTGGACTCCTACCCTGCCACATGGGCCCGCGACGTCTCCGTCCTGCGCGACCTCGACCGCGAGCTCGCCGACGACGGCGCCAACCTGGGCCGCGTGTCCGCCGTCTTCGCGCCGAACACGAAAGAGATGTACCCCTCAGGCTTTCCCGGTCAGGAGCCTTCTAGTAAAGGCAGCTTCGTCACGATCACACCCGTGGGCGAGGTCCTCGAGGGCGCGAGCAGGCCGACCTTCTTCCGCGGCGTGGCGACGGTGTGCATGAAGCTCTTCAACGTCGTGCAGCCCGAGCGCGTGTACTTTGGCCAGAAGGACGTCCAGCAGACCGTCGTCATAAGGCGCATGGTGGAGGACTTCATGCTGCCCGTGGACGTCGTGGTGGGCGACACGATGCGCGAGGCCGACGGGCTGGCGCTGAGCTCGCGGAACGTGTACCTCGGCGCGCGGCGGAGGGCCGTCGCGACGGTGCTGAGCCGCGTGCTGAGGGCCGCCGAGGAGAGGTATCAGCAGGGCGCGCTGGATAGGGAGAGCATCCTCGGCGCGGCAAACCAGGTCGCTGCCGACGTGCTCGCTGAGCAGATGAAGCTGGCGCCGAAGGATAGGGTCAAGTTCGAGGTGGACTACATCTCGCTCGCGGACCCGGACTCGATGCAGGAGATCGACGCGGTCGTGCTGGCCAAGGGAGGGATCCTCAGCGGCGCGGTCAAGATGTTGCCCGTGGAGGAGCCCCAGCCGGGCGAGGACCTCGGCCACAGCGGCGGCCCTTCGGTGCGACTCATCGACAACATCATTCTCAAGCCTAATACCCAGTAGAGAAGGAGGGAACAATGGAACGGAAGAAAAGGTGTTGGATATCCTGTGCTCTGAATTCATATTTACCACGACTACCCATTGCATATTTTATAGATCGCAAAGGACCTCCTTTTGAAAATGCCAATTTTTAATCTTCTGCAAAAAAGGACACCATCATAATCATCAAACCCGCTTTACACGTCTACAAAGTAATACAAAAACAATTACAGATGCGCGCGGTTCTCGAGCGACCGGCGCCTCCTCTGCTCCTTGACGCTCTTTTTAAGCTGCCGCGCGTCCTCGACGCTGAGCGTCGGCGAGGCGCCCTTCTTGTCCACCTTCTTGGCGTCCTCGAACAGCCTGTTGCCGAGGAGGTCCGTGAGGCGGAGCACGCGGGTGCTGACGGTGGCGCCGTCCCGACGGTTCTTGCCCTCGCGCCGGCTGGAGGCGATCTTCTCGGTGAAGTCCCAGAGGCGGCCGGACGCGTTGAGCGCACCCGTCTCGTGGTTGCGGGAGGGGCACCACTCCGGGTCGAGGCGCAGGCGGGGCGGCACCTTGGGGTCCTTGGACTTGACGACCTGGAGGATGCCTTCCTCCTCGAACCGCTGGTAGGCGTTCTTGAGCGTCTCTTTGTTTACTGCCTCGAAGTAGCTCAGGTCGCCCTGGTGGTAGAGAGTCTTGCCGAGCTGCAAACGTGTTAGCCAAGCCTCTGCGTGGTAAATCTAGATGTACTCACCAGCTGCGCACTGCTCTGGGCCTTCGCAACCTCGATCCAGATGTCGTCCTTCTGGCCCAGAGGTGGCGTCAAGCCCATCAACGAAACGGCCGCGAGCCAACTAGCCTCGATGAATGGCCAGATCAGGAAGCAGTAAAAGTCGTAGTTCTCTCGTCCGACCATTCTCTCATGATCCGAGAGACCGACGACTTCCACCTTACCCTGATCATCCCTGTGCAACTTCAGCACCTTGTCGGCCTCCAGGTCACGCAACGTCTTTTCCAAGTTGGCTGCGAGACCATCGCTGGGGAAGATGAACTCGCCACGGAACAGGGACGAGAGGAACTGAATCTGCCTCTGTAGTTCCTGGAAAGAAATGTCTTGCATGGTCGGGCCGCCTCCTTGCTTCACCTTCATGTACATGGCTGCACTAACGATCGCTTCCGAAATGAATAGGTGGATAGTCATGTTGCGGTAGAAGGAGAGCTGGAACCTGTCCACGGCATAGTAGGTGGGCTCCGGCAGGTCTGTCACGACGCCCACCAGGTCCTTGCCGAGGACTTCAAGACCACGCTCGATTATGTCGGACAGGGGCGCGTTGCCAGAGTGGGCGACGCGGCCGCCCTTTGCCCGGACGCGGTTGGTGAGCCAAACCACACGACGCTCAAGCTCCGTCTTGCCGACACCTCTGCCTCTCAAGGTGAGCAGGACGGTGCCGATCAGGGCGGTGGGCATAACGACTGAAACATCGTTGATGTCCGACAAAACCTTGTAGCCCAGGATTCGTAGGAGCTTCTGACGGACAGCCGTGTTCTCGGGGTTCCTGGTGTCCAAGTTCAAGCTCGTCGGTAGCCTAGCCAGCTTGGTGAGCTGCTCGTTGATGAACCCTCGCAAGCTCCAAGGTTCGTGGAATCGAACATCGACCCTGCCGAGCCTCAGCGACAGGACAGACGAGCCGCCTGTGAGGAAGTCTGCCAGGTTTTCCTTCTTCTTCGGTACGCCCAGCAGTTCCGTCACGTAGCCTTCCGTCTCGATGACCTTGTCGTACTGCGTGCTAACCGGGCAAATGATGGCATCCTCTACTCGGCCCGACAAGATACTGTCGAGGACGAAGTTGAGGATTCCGAACTTGGGCGGCAGCAGCTTGCCCGTCCTTGACCGGCCGCCCTCGATGAAGCATTCAAAGTTGTAGCCTCCCTGCAGCAGGGTGTCGATGTACGTCTGCACAAGCGTCGTGTAGAGGATGTCATCGCCGAAGGATCTCCGAATCCACATGGCGCCGGCATGCTGCAGGAAGCTTCCCACTAGAGGGAAGTTGAGATTGTCTCCAGCCACGACAACCGGCAAACCGAGTCCCAGGCGGTAGCAGATCAGCTGTAGAGAAACATAGTCGACATGCGAGCGGTGGCACGGCAGAAAGATGATGCTCTGCTTCTTCTTTTCGGCCTCCTCGGCAACCTTCCGTAACCTCAGCACCTCCTCGCTCGACACGTGGATGCCTTGGTGATATGCCCGCAGCGTCAACTGCGTGCAGAGGTAGTATGCGCTGCGGATGAACGTCTTGCTCTCGAACTTGCAAATCATGTCGTCCGTCATCTTCTCGGCCACCTCTTGGATCCCAGACTCGATGACGGCTCGTCTGCGCGCGCGCCTCAGCTGAAAGTCCTTGTCCTCCTTGTTCAGCAGGCCCTCCTTCTCCTCGACGTTCACACGCTTCTCGGCGAGGTCGGCGATGCGCGCCTGCAGCAGCGGGGCCGACAGCACGGCGTCCTTCATCTTGTCGCTGAAGCCCGAGTAGAAGATGGGCTGGCCGATGGCATTGTCGTAAGCGCGCCAGCCGGTGCCGGAGACGTACAGGGATACTTCGCGGAGGAACCTGGCACACGGGAACTAGTCAGTCGGGTTCCTGGATCGACAGGAAAGGGGGCTGAAGGCCAGTCGACGCCCGGCGCGGATGGGTGCATGTCGGACGTACTGTAGGGGCTCGGAACGGAACCGGGCCATGTGCTTCATGAGAGCCTCCTCCTTCTCGTCATCGCGCTGCTGGGACGGCTTGATGTAGCCGCTGGGCTGCAGGGTGATTTGGTCGCCGAGGATCTGGAGATCCGGCGCGGAGTCGTCGTTTTTGGCCATTGGGGGCGAGCGGGATTGGGGTATTCGAACGGGAGATTCGTGTTATGCGTGGGTATTAGATGCTCCGTCGTCGCAGTCCGTTCAAGGTCCTTGCCATTGCCGAGTGTCGCCGAAGACAAGAAGCCGGGGGAGGGAATCTTCGCAGAACAAAACCGCAGATGACGCTGGAGATTGACGGGCTGCCGGATGGCGTGGGAGGAAGATGCGCCGTTGTGTTGTGTTGGGAATAGGTTAGGATTCGCGTGAGTGTCTATGGGCAGCGTCGCATTGTCATGCCGCGGTACGATGGGTGGACCGTTGAGGTCAAGTGCCACCTCTTCAGCGGTCCGTTCAGCGAAGAACGTCCGCGCCCGCGCCCGCCTGCAAGCCGAGCTCCAGCGAGTCGACGGCCTGTGGGCGCGGCGTTTTCGGCATGTGAAGGCAAATCAGTTCATCCTTGCCCGCTGCAGCTGCCACTGAGCCGACAGCCAACAGCCCGGAACAGCCAACTGTCACTGGCCAGCGCGCCCAGAGGGGGGACAAGATACGTACCTGCCCAGCCGAGCACCCTTGTATCCGGCCCCACCATCGAAATCAGGACGTGGAGGCACTAACATTTAATTTTCCATTTCCAACATGATTCTGCCGCCAACACCAGACCGAATCAGTCGTCAGTCAGTCATTGACCAACTAATCTTCCACACCGTCGACTCGCCGTAGGGCCGAACACAGCCATCCAATATGGCGACCACAAATCCATCATCAATCACACAAGAGCTCCTCGCCCGGGCGCACTCCCCCGACTCCGCCAGCCGCATCTTCAACGACAAGATCCAGTACCGAGCCGTCTACCTGCGACCGAGCTCTCCCCCGCCCCCAGAGCGCGACCCCCGTCTCAAAGCGCGCGAGAACCGTCGTAAGGCTCGCGAAGAATTCAAAAAGAAGCAAAAGCTCAAGCCGAAGCCCCTCTCCGCCCGCGAGCGACGCCGGCGCGGCCTGTACGAGGTGCCCCGCAAGGGCCAGAAGTACGCCATCTTCGAGCCCCTCCGCCAGCTCTGGCTGGGCTACATCGAGGAGATCCTGGGGTCGGAGCTGTACGGCGGCGGCACCAGCGCTGCCGCGAAGCTGAGCGCCGCCGAGTTCCACGGCGCCGAGGTCGAGGTGTCGCGCAGCTCCTGCCCCAGCAGGGTCGGCATCAAGGGCATCGTCATCAAGGACGGCAAGTTCGCCTTCGAGATCATCACGCCGAAGAACGAGGTCAAGATCGTGCCGAAGGAGGGGACCTGGTTCAGGGTCGAGGTACCGGTCAAGGCGCCCGACGCGGGGGAGGAGGCCCAGGACGGAACACCGCGGCGGTTCGTGTTTGAGGTCCTCGGCGACCAGTTCCTCATGCGCGGGGCGGAACGGTCCAACAAGAAGTTCAAGAACCACTACCTGAAGAACATCTGAAGGAACTGCGGTGGAACAAACAGAAATCAAGCCAGGTACAAGAGTCCTGCAAGGCATGGCT
>WIGM01001012.1:0-14807 GCA_014235935.1 Colletotrichum musicola
TGTTGTTGATGGCAAAACGGGCCTGAAACGGATGATCGGTTGAGGGGGGTGATCGGTTGAGTGGGGTGGGGTCTTACCCAGTAGTGTATAACGGTATAACGAGCCCTGGCTTTGACGGCAGGTACAGAGTACGTATCTAGGTAGGTAGACATCTCGTGGCTTTTTGGCGGCGGCTCCATCTCAGGTGCCTACCTACAGGTTAAGTAGGTAGTCAGTTGTCGGGGCGCTTGAGTCCCGACCGGAGTTTGTCAAAGCATTGATCACCTGATCAAGTTTAAACGTCGGAACTTGACAAGTCAGTAGGTGCCTAGTAGACTTATACCTAGGTCCCCTACTACTCACAGGTTCTGATGTTAAGGACCTACATATAGACAACAAGGCAGGTAGGCAGGTAAAAGGTATCTAGGTATACATGTAGCGTGTAGCGTATAGCGACTCGGAACACGGGCAGTGTGCTCTCCGTACCTATTACCCTCCAGCCGCGCCAACGCCCAACTACCTGCTGCAATAGTGGGTGTAGTGCACCTCAGTCAGCGCTACAGCCCTGCTGTTGGCCCCTGCCTTTTGTCTTCCACCGATGTGACCCGTCCGCCGCAGCCGTCGACGACGTCGACGACGCCGCCTACGCCCCGCTGCCTCAAAGCTCAGAGCTTGCATCCAATCGTTGCCCGCTTCTCTTACTCACCGTCGTTGTCCTGATCGTACACCTGCTATTACTACGTTCGCACTCCCGGAGGTAGTGGCCCTTATCTAAAGCGCAGGTTTGCTTCAATCTGCAGTCTATAGTCGGCCGTTGCGGGGACCTTGCCAGATAATTGTTGTCATCACATAATCACCACAATTCGCCGGCACCGCACGCCAACTACCGCCCTTCCCAGACACTTCTGCGCTGCGGCTCTCCGTCAAACCATGACATGGCCCGCAGCGCCTAGTTGACGCTGACGCCGTGACCCTTTTTCGCTTCTCGTCCGCTGCGACAACGAAGCCTTCAGCACCGACGACCGACTCGTCAGGCAAACTCACCCTTCCCCAAAAGCCTGCCTTCCCCGCCATCATCGCCGGAAGCACCACCGCAACTCGGCCTCCACGCTTCAGGCTTGCGCCTATGACTGAACTCGATGATGGACGGCACTGCTATCGTGTCGGATGACCACTTCGACCCCCCGTCGCGCCTCTTTGAGCGCCTCCGCCAGATCGCTGGGTTCACTTGGGACGAGTCCAGGCTACCATTCCACACGTCCTACGACATCTGGTGCGTCGGTGTTCTTGTGCAACCCAATCTCAGATCTGCGCGACCGCCTCCCGCTCTGCTTTTTCGCACCCCTGTCTAACACATGCTTCTTCTCAGGCACGTATGCGGCACTAGATTCGTGTCACCCTACCAACCTTCGTCCTCGCACCCTGCCTCGAGCCCTGGATCAACCGCGAGGCTCCAGTCTGGCCGACCTTCCCCCTCGGAGCATGCGAGCTCCTCGAGTCTTCATTCGGGCCTCCCCAGCGATGCCAGCAGTGACTTATCGGCCACCTCGCCGCCTGCGAACTCTGTCGGCGCCGCCGAGATCTCATATGTAGAGGAGTCGGTCGTTGCCCGCGTCTCGTATCACGTCTTGCGCGAGGAGAGGGCCTTTCACATCGCCAAGAACCTTTTCGCGACGGCCGATCCCAATGGCCAGCACATCGTCAAACCTCTCGATCTTATCCGCCTCGCACCGCATCCCGGCGATCGCGGTTCAATCGTTGTAGCCATATACCAACATCCCGGCCAGAACTACCTGTTCGATCTGGTCGACTTGGGTCCCGCCTTCTATAAGGCCAGGAAGGTGGAAGACCGGTACGAGGCGTATCGAAAAGACGACTTCCACCTCGAACAGCCCATAGACTTGCAGAACTTTCTTGATTTCGCTATTGGCGCAAGTCAGTGTTTAGAAATCCTCCACTATGGGCAAGTTATTACACACGGGGAGATTCGGCCCGACTCCTTCCATTTCAACGTCGAGACAAACTCGGTGAAGTTGATCAACTTCGGTACTGGGACCAGATCGTTCGAGGGGGGACTGTCGAGTACCTCATGGTCGAGCTTGTCGAAGGAGCTGGGCGCCAAGAACAAACTCCTTTACATCAGCCCGGAACAAACTGGTCGCATGC
The DNA here is from genome assembly GCA_014235935.1 of Colletotrichum musicola. Classification (NCBI taxonomy): domain Eukaryota; kingdom Fungi; phylum Ascomycota; class Sordariomycetes; order Glomerellales; family Glomerellaceae; genus Colletotrichum; species Colletotrichum musicola. The sequence continues at coordinate 2,146 of WIGM01001012.1, forward strand.
CGGCAGAGCCTGATAGTCGGACTGATATATACTCCTTGGGTGTTGTCTTTTGGACCCTGCTCACACAGCAGCCCGTGCTCGATGGCGAGACGCCGTTGGACATCGTGCAGGGTGTTCTGGGTCGACGGATTCCAAACGTGTCCCAGGTTCGACTCGATATACCCGATGTTATCGGGCGTATCATACAGAAATGCACAGCCAAAAACGTTGCCGATCGGTACCACTCGGCAAGTGGTCTAAAGCACGACTTGTTGAAGGTGCAGCAGTTCTTGACGGACGGCGACTGGCTTGCGCTGAAGGAGTGGAAAATTGGAGAGAAGGACATCTCGTCGTTCTTCATTTTACCAAGTATGATGATCGGTCGCCAAAAGGAGAGGGCAGATGTTATTCGGGTGATTGAGAGAGTTGCTAAAAGCCACTCGATGAACCAAAAGTCGGCAAGTAATCGTTTCTCGGACGGATCTCAACTCTCGAGCGAGCTGCCAGACTGTGCGGACTTATCGAGTGAGGGCGCGAGCTCGGCAGAAGGCACGACTCGCCGCAGCGGATCATTCACACACACTACTTCGTCAGATCCCAGATTGTCGAAGGCTAGCTTTGTCCCGTCCATCCTATCCGACACCCAGACAATATCTGGGGACACGATCGCTTCATCTAACTCGGGTCCACTTGCACGCATGACCCGGCCATGGGAAAGACATCAGTCTGTCTCCATTGAGACTCGGAGCCTTGTCGACGGCATGGGAACGCCGACGGACAGCAGCCAGCGGCACAGTGCCGTGGAGTCATCATCCTCTAGCCTGTCCCGTCAACTCGGCTCGGCCAAATTCCGGAGACGTGGCCATTGCGAAATTGTGCTTGTAGAAGGTGCCGGAGGGCTTGGAAAGAGCTGCCTATACCAGTCAGTTCTTGCTGAGGCAAGGCGAAGGGGCTACTGTGCCACTGCCAAGTTCGACACTGCTCGCCGGACTGCCTTCGGGCCGTTGCTCAAGTTACTCTCATCCTTGTTCAAACAGGTTTTCGGAGAGCGAAATACGGACACGCCGTTCCATCAGGCTTTGAAGCAGTACGTTCGGCCGGTGTGGCCGACACTCCATAAAGTTCTCGGGTTGCCCGACTTCCTCATCGGTGCCCTCGACAATAGCCTGCCTCGGTCCGTCTCGGTGACGCAGGGGGTAACTCAGACCCGAAACATTAGAGCAGGTTTGAAAAGACGAGGCTCCTCCCCTGGAAGCTCGCCAGGTCGTCTGCCGAAGCCTACCGTCATATCGTCGCAGGCATCTCAGGATTTTCTTAGGGCCGGCGGAGCGACAAAAACCATGCGCTTGATGAACACGTTTCTAGACGTTCTGCGCATGTTCACTTCGCACAAGTTCATATGCTTCGTACTCGATGACCTTCACTTCGCAGATGACGAGTCTCTCGAGTTGATTACCCAGATTATCGGCGCGCGTATGAAGATGGTCGTCATCATAACCTACCGTCCCGAGGAACTATCCCCTGATCGGGTTCAGTCCATCATACAGCCCCCCGAGTCTGAAGGTAAGATGGCCGCTTTCCCTTGATCTGCAAGAGCATGCTAAACCCTGCCAGAATTCCCTCGATCCGGTGGTCCAGTTGTGACCCGAATCAGACTAGCTCCTCTTGGGGAGGAGGACATCATTCAATATGTCGCAACGACACTATGCAGACCCAAAGAGGAAGTTCTGCCACTGGCTATAGTGATCCAGTCAAAAACAGCGGGAAATCCCTTCTACATGCGGGAAATGCTAGGCGCCTGTTACCGAAACAAGTGCATATGGTACGACTACAGGGACAGCAATTGGCATTTCGACCTGGACAGGCTCTTTGAACAATTCCAAGGCGAAAGCGACTACGACATTCTCGACACTGGCTTCATTACACGCAGGTTAAACGAGCTGCCATCGTCATCGAGAGCGATCCTGGCCTGGGCTGCTTTGCTCGGTTCTTCCTTTTCCTTCGAATTGATATGTAGACTCCTAAGCGGCGAGTTTCAGTACGAGGATGACGACGAAACAACATGTCGAGGGCCGGGCTACGAACAGTACCACGCCTCGTACTCCCAGCAAGAGGCCATCAACGGGCTACAAGCTGCGGTGCAGGCATATATAATTGTTCCGAGCGAGACAGACGACAGATTCCGCTTCGCCCATGACAGGTTCATCCAAGCATCAGCGGCACTCAAGGAGTGCAATGCACGGAAAATGCACTTCGTCATTGCCCAGACCCTCCTGAAGTACTACTCTGCCGATCCTAGAGCGAAGGAGAACACGGCCTCTCACATATGCGAGTCTGTCAACATCATCAAGAACCGGATCGCTCGGCGCGAGCCTTACCGGAAGCTGTTGTTTGATTGTGCGCAAGTAGCGGTTGAGAACTGCGCCCGTCCGACTGCTTCCAAATTCTACAGCGCAGCTGTCACGCTCCTGCAACAGGATCCCTGGAACGATGATCTTGGGGACGTTTCGTACGACGAAACAATGCAGCTATACCTCCGGTCTGCAGAGTGTTATCTTTACATGGGCAACCACTCTGCAGCAAACGCGCTCCTCGAGACGGTCTTCCGGTGTGCTCGAAGCCCCCTCGACAAGGCGCCCGCTTATGTACTGCAGTCAAGAACGTTGGCACAGTGTGGTAACGCTAAAGGAGCTTTGGAGTCGTTGAAGGAATGCCTCCACGCCTTGGATGTGCAATTTGACGACGAACCAACCTTCGAAAAGTGTGACGCGCAGTTTGAGAAGATGTCTGTTCGAATCCAGACAATGGACAAGAACGAGCTTCTGAACCCAAGTCAGTCAACAGATCCGAGCCTGCCATCTGTTGGTGCAGTCCTCGCAGAGACGGTCAGCGCAGCTTGGTGGAGTGACTACTTGCGTTTCTACCACCTCTCCCTCGTCATGCTGGACCTTCATCTCACACATGGGGCGTTTCCTCAGTCCGGAATGGCATTCCTCCACCTTGGTCTCATTGCGCTCGCGAGGTTCAACATGGTAAGCTTCGCGGTTGAAGTGGGGAATGTCTGCATCGAGCTACTTGACCGCTTCCGTGACCCCTTTTCCATGGCCAGGGGTTACATGCTGTACGCAAACTTCATCGGTCATGTGCAAATACCAGTAGCCGTTGCATTGAGTCATTTGGAAGGATCTGTCGAGTTCGCCGCGGCAGCGGGTGATAGAATCTCCTCGATCCTCAGTTTTGGATTGGCAGCGCAACTCAAGTTTTTCTCTAGCGAGAACTGCTCCGACCTGGAGGCATTCTGCCAGTACGGCTGCGAAGAGATTCCCAACTGGCACCAGGACACTAGAGGTGGGACGTTGCTCATTTCAGTCCGCCAGGCCTGTCGCGCTCTCCAGGGGAAGACTCGCACAACCGACCCTCTCGAAGTGATGACCGATGACCAGCACAACTCGGCAAGTTATAAGGCATGGCTGAAAGCCAACACACAAAATGGCAACCGATCGATACTTTGGTACGAAAGCATTGAGATCGTACCCCTCTTCATCTACGGCCATTACGATCGTGCTATCGAGATTGGCGAGGGATGCTACGAGAACATCCAAAACCTATGGTCCGCTCGTAACAGCAGACTCGTCTTCTTTTTCTATGGCCTTGCACTGGCGGGCAGAATGCTTCGAAGGCTCAACGATCCCCGACTGGACCCTAGCAGCCTGACTGAGGAGACGGAGGAAACCGTGCGTCTACTTCGTGATTTGGCAAAGAGAATCAAAGAATGGGAAGTTTACACCGAAGTCAACTATATCTCGTGGTCTAGAATCCTGGAGGCCCAGATCGATGAGCTGACCGGCGACTATGGCAGTGCCGTCAAGCGTTACGAAGAGGCCTTGGACAATGCCGAGGAGCACAACTACTTGTTCGAGGCAGCACTGGGCAACACGCTGATGGCGGGAACTCTGGTCAGAAGAAAGGCCAGGAGGTTGGCTCGCTCCTCGTTGAGGGACGCCATCGCATTTTATCGCCAATTTGGTGCGGTGGCTGTCGCCGAGCGTCTCGAGGAGGAACATGCCGTCCTCCTCCACACGCCCACGAGGAATTCGAGAACAACAGATGCTGCGGTTCAGACCGACTTTACGGGAGATAGCGGCACAGTCGATTACCGCGCCGTTGAAGGTGAGGAGGGTCCTGATACCCTCCCACATGTCAACCAGACCGCCATTTCCGACATCAAGGGCGAGCGGATTGGTGCTTGGCGTGGCTCGATGCATGAGCACAATCAACCGGGTGCCGGCTTGCCCGCACTTGACATGATCGACTTGCATGCAATTCTTCTCTCCTCTCAGGTCATTTCAGGCGTCCTTCGGGTTGATGAGCTTCTCAAGACGATGTGCGACGTCATCCTGCAGACTTGTGGCGGTTCCGCAACCCTCGCCGCCATCGTCGTCCAAGACTCAGACGAGTCCGGCTGGAGCCTCGCAGCAAGCGGTGACCCGGAGCGAGGTGCATCGGCGCACATCCCGGGCCTCCCTCTCGCAGGCACGTCTCTAGTCGCAGAGAATGTTATTCTCTACTGCACTCGGTTTCGGGAAGCTGTGTTCATCCCCGACATCATCAGCGACGAACGTTTCGGCAACGTTAGCGAAGCTTGGCTGCAGCGAAACGTTCTCAGCAAAGCCATCATCGCCATCCCCATCTGTCATGGCTCGAAGCCACTGCTTGGAGTCTTGTATCTGGAGGGCGAGCCAGGTTCCTTTACCGATCGAAACGTTTCTGTACTTCAGCTTCTTGTGAATCAAATCGGAATCAGTTACTCCAATGCCTTGGCAATGAAGGCCGTCGAGAAGGTTTCAGCCGAGAACGTGTCGATGGTCGCGCTCCAGAAGCGCGCCCTCGCCAAGGCATTGGAAGCCGAGACAAAAGCCAAACATGCTGAAGCTGAAGCAAAGCGCAACGTCAAACTAGCCGAAGAGGCGGCCAAGGCCAAGTCCATATTTCTAGCTAATGTGTCCCACGAGTTGCGGACTCCGCTGAACGGTGTCATTGGAAACTCGGAGCTGCTAAGAGACAGCAATTTGGACAAGGATCAGCAGGAGATGGCAGACTCAATCAGAGTCTCGGCTGACCTGCTTCTGACTGTCATCAACGATATTCTCGATTTTTCAAGAATGGAGGCTGACAAGATGAAGCTCTACGTCATCGCCTTCAATCCTGAGGAGATGGTTCGGGAGGTGGTACGGGCGGTTTCATATTCCAACAGGCAAAAAACGCATCGGAGAAACGTCAACATCATCCAGGATATCAATCTGCCGCCAATGCTCATTTACGGAGACCCCATCAGGTTGCACCAGGTTCTTGGTAACCTCATTGGCAACAGTCTAAAATTCACCGAGGACGGATCCATCACCATCGGGGCTCGTGTTGAGGCGGAGACGAACGAAAAAGCGACTCTGACATTCAGAGTAAAGGACACCGGAATTGGGATTCCTCAGCAGCAGCTGGTCAAGCTCTTCCAGCCTTTCAGCCAAGCCGATACCAGCACAGCGCGAAAATACGGCGGCAGTGGCTTAGGTCTGAGTATCTGCAAGTCGTTGATCGAAACGATGATGAAGGGAAAGATCCAACTGGAAAGCGAAGAAGGCGTGGGGACCACGGCGTGGTTCACGGTGACTTTTGATAAGGCAAAATCTGACGTTTCTGCCGGAGATGCACAGCACATCAAACCTCCGCCTCCCATGGAGCATTCGGTCCTCCCAGTTTCAGAACGTCTTTCATCTCCCAACCTTTTCCTTGATCTCACAGCTGTCCCCAAGGAGCAGGTCAGGATCTGTATCGCAGAGGACAACCCGATTAACCAGAGGATCGCCATCCAGTACGCCCAGCGACTGGGCTACACCACAGTCGATGCGTACGAAAACGGGTTGAAGGCTGTGGAAGGCTTGCGACAGAAGGCCAGAGAAGGCCGCCCGTATCACGTTGTTCTCATGGATGTCCAAATGCCTGTCCTTGACGGGTATGAGGCGACCAAGATGATTCGGAAAGACCCTATCGATGCCGTACGCAAGGTTTTAGTCATCGCCATGACCGCATCCGCCATTCAAGGAGACCGGGAGAAGTGCTTGGCGGCGGGCATGAACGATTACCTCGCAAAACCCGTTCGGTCAGAGGTGTTGAAGAAGAAGCTGGACACTTATGTCAGTCCCCAGGTACCCGTACGCGCTCCATTGGCCGTTTAAGATGGGTATTTTGCTAACCACTCTGCAGACCGCAACCTCCTCCCCTGACGGACTTCGCGCGGCATCCAACTCGCCAACCTATACCAATACAGATCTCAATGGCGCTGCTGCTAACTTTGCCCTTCCGATTAGAGACAACCCGACATATAGCCGTCCCTCGGGCAGTAGTACGGCACCCAGTCGCGCATCGACGGATACAGGATCCACCGGCGACGTGGGATCCTTAGTCGAGACGCAGTCTCGGGCATCGTCACAAAAGAGGCCATCACGGAAGCTCATCAAGACGCGAAGCGGCAACGAGACCGTTTCAGCCGAGAAAACCCGAGCAGTCCTCACAAAAAAGACCCCTCAACGTCAAGGCACGGTTTCGTCAGCAGATGGTGACGTGAAGTCGGAGAACCATCCATAACCAGACTCACTCATGACCGCAGGAGCGTCGTGATCTTCCAGCATGAAGGACCGAGGAATGCGACATAACTCCGTAGATGACAGGATAGAAGTTCTTGGATAGAAGTGCTCCTTATACCATTTGGAAATCGAGTATCGAATCACTTGTGCGAAGAAAGCAAGGGCGCGCGGGATGACATAACTGACCTGGCTAGCCAACACGTCGGTCAGATGGTTCGGGATGGAAAAAAAAATGTGTCTGGTTGTTGACGATGTGACATGGAAAGTTTGGCGGTGACAAATTTTGACGGAAGGTCATCGTCGTTCTATCACGGGGTCCCACAACTACTTTGTTTGTCCAGCTATTCAGTCCACTTTGGAGAAGAAATCTTCCCGCACTCTGCGGATATACTCACGTCACTGGGAATCGACAGTGCTTCGGGTATGTGTACATAATGCTAGCACATGAAAAGGGCACGCACAGTTTTCCCTCAGCGTTGACGGCCAATCTTGTCCGAATACCAATTTGATGGCTGCGATGTCTTCGGGGGAGATGTTTTCGTTTTCGGTAACATTGTATGATTTTTCATCGGCGACATCTGGCTCCAGGTTGACCCATGGGTGTGGTATGGTTGTCCATTCGTCTCCGAGGTTCCTGCTCCGTGCCCTGGATGGCCCGGCCTGGATGGCCCGGCCTGGTAGTCTGGCGCCTACGTTCGTCCCCCCTCTACATCGTAGGGCCTCTTCGATTACTACGTCGATAGACCTATCGACTCTGGCCTGTGTACCAGTGGCTGAGCATGGCGTACTATAAACGTATTCTCCTGATGCGATCTTCCTCTGGAATTCATGCACTACCTGGGCATAAAGTTGAGTGGCAGGTGGTTAGTGCGGGATCGGGAAGCCTGGGACGGAGTGAGACAAACTCGTGTAGCGGCCCAACGGGACCTTTTATCAAAAGGAACCCCACCTCCAATATATATCTTATGTGGTTTTCAACTTGGGGCCCGTTGCGATGATCAAGTTCGAGTCGGCCAGACTGCGTCAAAATGGTACTCGCGAAATGTTGACAAGTACATCCTGGCCCGTCATTTGGCCCACCCACACGATGGTCACATTATTCATTCTTGCAGGCCCCGAGTCCACCCTTCTCATCCTTCTTTGAAGGCGCTCAAGAAGATTGCTTTGTGGGGGAGGGGATACGCCATGGAAGGGCAATGGGGAAGGTGCCATGGAGAGACATGGTGAAACTTACTTGCACACCACAAGTCAGGGACATGGACAGAAATGAACCCGAAGTGGACGCCTGGTCATCAGCAGATATCCTGGTTGGCCGTTCTGGGCCGGAGGTCATGCTTGATTTGGCATTCTCCTTATCCCTCTCGGTCTCTGGATCGATTTCCTCTTCTTTTGCAGTAGTCTGGATCGCGCTCATGTTGCAAGTTGCACCACTGTCGATGATCAAAGACATGTGCGAAGAGGGAGATAATCCCGCCTACCGCACCACTGTGGCCAAATATGCCAATCCAACTAAGCTGCAGGCCTCAGCTACTCACTCATTCACAACCTAATACTTCCTCGTGCACTTCCTTGCGATTAATATCTTACTGTGCCAACTGCTAATCACCGCCTGGAAGAAATGAGCCAAAACCAAGACCTCCCTCCACCTGGGCAGAAAACTCTAACCAACTCTGGTCGCTGCTTCCGCTGGGCACCCACGCACCTTGACTTTCTATGGGGTGTGGGATTTTATTTATGCCGTGGCTCACAGATCACAGGATCATCCCATTTTAGATGAGCCCTAGCCTTGGCGTTGGTCTTCCTGACTTCCGAGTATGACTCTCTGTATTACGGATACCATTGCTACAATATGCCTCCCTCGTGCAGGCACGCTCTCGCTTTCCACCAACTCAAGCTCTTCCGACGCCTTACTAAGTCTTACTTTTGCCAAAGGTTCGCCCTCCCTTTGCCTCAAGCTCCTGTACCTGCAGGAAGCACATATACTGGGATTCCAAACTCTGACCAGGTTGAAAATGGCGAGGTTGAGGTAAAGTCACACCCCGTCCCATTTCGGAACAGGCGGGGCTGGGAGAATCAGGCGCAAATGAGGTTTGGTAATGGCGGACGAGAAATCGGGATCAAGCTGGCAGATGTTGCGGCGTCTTTGCTTCACCCGCCGAATCACGTTGCACTTGCTTCTTTCTGCTCCCGTTATCAGCCTCTCTGACCGTGGAAGCCGAGTTGAGACCACATGTGGCACTTCCCAACGGATACAGAGTGCAGGTTCTTCTGTGTGTTTTCATACACGCGCTGGCACTTCCCGTCAGATGACGCATCTTTTACCCAGGATATTCTCTATTTCACCGAACATACTGTATCAGCTTTCAGGCACCCTCCATCACAACGTGGCTCCAATTTCCCAACGGGAAAGTGTGCACCAGCGCTGAGATCTGCCCCCATCTCCGCCCTTGGCCCATTGCTCCCGCGGTGCGGTCGGGGTCACTCCCAGACCAACCTCATCTTCTCTCCTCGGTCCTGCCGACATCGTCTCGCTCCGCCATTTCCCCTATCAAAAAAAAAAAACAAATCGTCATCAGTTCGGTAGTGGGGCATGGCTAGGTGGGCACTGGGCACAGCAGAGGTAACCCGCCGCGGTGGGAGACAAAACATTGTTTCGTCTCAGGGGGGAAGGGGGGTTAATCCTCCGATGAGCTTTTGCTCTTGCCGTTCGGTACGGCAGGGATCAGGGAACGTTGCGCTTGGGGTTGAACGCGAGCCCAGACGAAAGTCTCGCAACAAGACTTTCAGAGAAGGGCCCGTTGGGCCGGGGAGCCGATGGCATGCCCGGTTTCCTGGCCGGCTGACTCCTAAATCCGTGCTCCTGGATGGCGTTCACCCGGCACTTGGCCAGACATGGTATCCGGTAGACCTGGAGAGGCTACTGGAGGACGATTGCCACATCGGGCTTTTTGTGTTGAGAAGGGAGGGGGGGGAGGGGGGGGAGAAGCCTTCGCCTCCCCGAAAACCGGCGAGGTGCGAAGTTCTCCCACGTTCTCTTTTTAACAGCAATAAGTCCGGATGGGGGTCCTCCGCCATGACTTCGAGAGGGTTTTCAGATGGCATTTTTTTGGGCACGGAGGCCACGTGTCTTTCGTAGTAAGGATGACGGTGGGAGCCTGCCCAGTAGGCCAAATCAAACTACACCGCACCGACCAGTCTAACCGTTGAACCAAATGCACTTGACTTGCCCTGCACTGCTTTGGCACTGCTTCACGGGTAGGGCCAGGGTGGCTTGCAAGCAACAACAACCGACCAGTGCTGAGTTTGCCATGAAATGAGACGAAACTCTGCCACCTACAGTAGTAGTGAGCCCAGTGTGCCACAGGAGATGAAGTGGTGGTGGTGGAGGAGGAGGTAAATTATTGCATACCACCAACATCCCGTCTGGCCCGCATCTGCCAGGAACACTTGCATATCCCCTCCTTGCTTGTGCGTGCTGGCCCCCACTTCACGATAAATGAGGCCTGGACCTGGCCTGTGGGAACCGGTTGAGGTCGCGTCGAGGGGGCGGGCAGTGAATCGCCTACACCACACTATACTATACCCAGTGTAGCGTGCAGGATAATCTCTCACTCCGAGGATCCGAGGCGTGGCAGGGTTGCATCCCTCGCATCCCTCATTTATCATCAACATGAGCGCATCTTCGGGACACAAGCCGGAGGCGTGTCGGCCGTCTCGAAATGGAAGGGTAGAGAAGAAGGTGCGGCCATGGCTCAAGCCGCACCGGAGCGTGGTTCGGGCCTTGGCAGCCAGCCCCACCCGACTCGACTACCTACCTAGTGTAATCATCACATCCAGTGAGTGAGTGCCCTTGCCCATTGCAGCTTTAGGTAGTGTACAACAAGAAAAACGAAAGAGGGGGGTGGGCGATGGGGAAGAAGAAGCGAGAGGGCGTGAGAAAGACGAGACTTCTGTAAAAAAAAATTCAAGCTGAAAACTCTGCTTGCAAATAAACCCTTGTATGCAATTTGCTCTGAAGAGAAAGACGAGACGAGACTGGATGGTAGTCGGATTGACCCTTCCCACTTCCCACCAGTGCCGTATTCGGTCGAGCGATTCTTGCTGCCCCCACAGTACCACCAAAAGAGTAATTCATACCTACCTCTTGTCTCTCTCCAAGAACGCGGTAATGAATGTGAGGCCGATGTGGAATGACTTCTCTCGCGTGTGCGCGGTAGCAGAGGCAATCATAGTCGTCGCATTAAAGGCAGTTTAAAAGACGATCGGGGGACTGTTGAGCGGGGGCAGCATATTCACGCCATGCCCTAGAAACCGCGATGCTCTTTAGCTCTCTCGTCGATCAGTGATCCACGCCGATACGTTCCAACAATAGGGCACGCTTGTCAAAGGCTAATATTTCGCGGCGGCAAGTGGGTGAAAAAAAAGAGCGCATACTTTTTCGTAATACCTACGGAAAACATCACACCTACCAACTACTACTAGCAATTCTACCACGCCGTCTTCTTACTATTTAATTTAATTATATCCTAAAGCCTCTATAGTAATAATTAGATCTAAGTATTTATAGTTTATAATTTAAGATTCTTTTAAGTATTTTTTTATAATCTTTTTTATAGTTATAATATCCTAATATACTTATTAATAAAGTCTTTTTAAGTACTAATTATATATTTTAATAAGTAAAAATTTAGAGCTTTAAGTATGGTTTAAAAAAAGATTTAAAGTCGCATTTTTCCTTCTATTTTCTTATAGAATTATATTAACTAAATATTATAACTTATTAGTTAACAAACCTTTAATAATAACTCTATAGAGGACTTAATAGTTAAATAAATGAACGTTTGCCCATATTAGTATAATACCTAATATAGAATAGAAGAACTATTTACTAAAGGGATTAGTTAGGATTAGTAGTAATTTAAACTAATTTTAATACTTAAAATTATAAAAATACTATTCTAATCTAATATTAATAATTAGTAAGTATTAATAGTAATTTAATAATAGGATAATTATATATAGTTAGGACTTAAGTCTACTTAAGTTCTACTTTTTATAGTTTTTTAACTATTAACTTTATATTAATTTTTAAATACTTTTAGTTCTTAGTTATAAATACTTAACAATTCTCTTATTAAATACTTAAACTAATTACTTAAATACTTTAACTCTTAAAAACTCTATAGTACTCTATAGTACTCTATAGTACTATTTATAGTAGTAAACCTTAACTTCTATTAATATACTATTATTTTTAAAAAACTAACTATAATATTTTAATAGTTCTTATTTAATAAGTTAACTTTTAATACTTACTAATAGTATTAATAATATCTTACCCTAAAACTACTAAGACTACCCCGACTTTATCTAAGTCTTCTAGTAAGTAAGTTAAAAACCTAGCTTAGAAACTAAAAGAGTAGTATATAAAGAATAATAGAGAGAACTCTAGTAATAATAATAATACTAGTATATAACTCGAACGAGCTAATTAGAATATTAAATAGTTTTAAGAAATATTTAATAAGAACTTTTGATTTATTAAAGAACTCTAGAATACTATTTAATAAACTAACTAGTATACTTAAAAAGTTAAATAATAGAATACTACTCTTAAAGTTACTATTAATATTATTACTATTTTAGTTTAGAATAGATATAAGAAACTTAAACTTAACCTATTTATTACTTATAGTAGAATTCTAGAATAACTTAAAGGAATCTTAATCTAAATTAAGAATTATTAAAAGTTCTATTATATTAATTTTTTAAAATAATACTAAAAAAGTTATTTATACTACCATATTTCTTTATAGATAAACTTTTTAATAAATAGAACTCTTTTAGAAAGTTTAATTAATTAAATAACTTTTTATAGTATACTAACTTTATAATTAGAATTAATAAGTGTTTCTAAAAGAGATACTAGAAAAAAAGAATAATAACAAAGTACTAATTCTAATAAGAAATTGTAACGGGCTGGTGGCCACGGAGATATCGGCCCGGGCTTTGCCCGGGCTACCACCGACCGGGGGCCCACCGGGG
>WIGM01001013.1:0-14794 GCA_014235935.1 Colletotrichum musicola
TACTAAGCTACCTATTAGCTTAGAATATAGGGGTTATTTTAGATCTAACTTTAACCTCTTATTCTTAACTCTTACTAATAGTTTATAATAAATATAACCTTATACTTATATTATTATTATTATTAAACATATAACTAAACTAATATTATATAATAAAGGTTTATTTTACATATATTGTAGTTTTTTATATAAAGAAGTTCTTTGAAATATATAAATATATCTATATATATCTATTTTAATTATAAATCTTTATACTTAAAGTACTTTATAACTTTATTAATATAATGTGGTTAATAAGTGAGTGGGCTAGACAAGCGAGTGGGCTACTTAACCTTAACCACTTTACAATTATAACTATAAAGTAACACTTAGAATATTAAATTAATTAAAACTACTTAGAATCCTCTTTTCTAGATATTTCTTTAGTAAATTAATATGTTCGCGTATTATAACTAGTGTTCCTACAAACGCCACATTGCCATTAGCTCGTCTTAGTCCTTAGTCGGCGACTACTACTCTAACGCGTTTCCTCCTTAATTTAAGCTATAGCCTCTTTCTATAATTAAATATCCTCTACCTTAGTTATAATAAGACTCTCTCTTTATCTAAGATGCGTTTTTTTAGCTCTATAGTACTAACTAAGTAGATTATTCTCTTCCTAAAGGATCTTATTTTTAGACCTTAATAAAGTAATTTAATATATAAATCTATATACTCCTTTTAATAAATACTCTATAGTTTTAATAATTAAAGTTAGTAAGCTATTCTAATAGTAAGAGATTCGATTTTTAATAAATTCTAATTAAGAAGATATTTCTATTAAGTTATTTAGTATCTAAGAAGTCTTAAGTAGTAGTGTTATTAGTAGAGACTCTAGGGGCGTTAGAGTATATAACTTAATATTAAGTTTTAAAAGCACACTTTTAGCACTTAAAGGAACAAGTCTAGTCCCTTTAAAACCTTCCTAGTGTCACGGTCGGGGCTCTAGTGGGCAGGGAGACTCGGGAGGCGGCAGTAGATTCGGGCAAATAGATTCTATTACTACAGATGGGTATAGGCCCTATAGGTAGGTTAGGCTCTATTGACGAGAGGTAGCTCGAAGAGCTACCTCTAGGACGTGTTAGAATCTTGGGTTAACTATATAGTGCCGTACGCGAGTCCACGTAACTAGTGGTATGGGCGGAGAATGAGTCAGCTTGTCTAGTGGTCGGGCTTCTATCGAGCCCACTAGGCTCGAACTATGACAGTACCCCCCTCCTCTAAGGCGAAGCTCTAGCGAGCCGAGGGGGTATTTAGGTAGGACTGGGTTTCTTAGAGTAGCGACGGTAGAAGTTGTCAAATTTGACGTAATAGGTGTTGTATTGTGTTCTTCTACCGCGTGAGGCCGTCGAGTACTCTACGCGTAGCTTCTTAACCCCTTTTGAGTATGGATCCTGGTCGCGGCTAAACCACGGCTGCGAAGTATACTCCGCCTTACGTAATCTGACTCGAGGCCTCTCGAATCTGATACGCCCCCTTAGGAACGTGCTGGAGACCCCATAAGCCTCTTCTAACTATAGTATTAAGGGCCTTAAAGAGCCTTTTTTTAGAGTAGTTATTACTTAGAGACTTTATATTCCCTATACTATTTCTCTATATCTATCCCTTATACCCTGTTAGCTTCCTTTAGACTCCTTACCCCCTTATCTTTAATATTTTATACCCTATTTTGTTTAAGCCTTACCTTCTAGTCGCTTATATTTAATTATTTGTAGAATGTTCGAAATAGTTAAAGTAGTAGGGCTTTTGTGAGGCTATTAGTTATTAGTTCTACTAAGAGCGTATATACGATACTAATACGGTTTATTATAATCTCTTAGTAAAGCTAATAGTTATATATATCTATATAGCGTAGTCTTATTTAAAGTTGTACTAATTCGGTTATTACGAGGCGTATAGTTTGTTAGTTATTATATTGTACGTATATTATAGTATTATTATATTTAGGAAAAGGGAACGTTAGTTATCTTTTTTTATTAGAAAGTAGTTATACTTAAAAGGTAGAAATTAGGCGGCTTATAAAGAAAGCCTCTTAAGTGGTTTGGGAGAGGGCGAGGAGCTCTGCTTTTGTCGTTGATGTCGTTACTATTACTTGTTTATTTGCTCTCCACGCGACGAGACCCCCAAATAGCTTGATTATAAAGGCCTAAGAGCTCTTATAATCTAGAGAGTTGTTAGCGAAGCTAGTATTTAAGGCAACTACGAGACCGTTATTATTACTACTGGACTTAGTTCTATACTCGAGGTATAGGTATCTTATTATATAGAGGTATTATAAGATACGATTTATAGTACGTTAGTATAGTGGTTCTAGGTTATAGTTAAACTGGGTAAAGTAGCTTATTATAAAGGCGATATCTAGCTTTATTATAACTATAGTATAAAGGATTATACTACTCTTATATTAGTATTAATTGATCTCCTATAGTGCAGTACTGCTTTTATATAGTAAGAGCTTGTTCTTTGTTATTAGGACGTATTTATAGAGATTGTACGAGGCTTCTTTACCTTACTTTATATTAGTCTAATTTAGTAGGAATTTTTGTACTTTTTCTATAAATATAGTCTAAGATAGCTAAAGTTACCTCGAGGGACGATTATAGAGGACTTTAATACTTAGGAACTATTATAGATTCTTATCTCTTTTGAGGTAGTATTACTCCTAAAGTACACTAATTACGGCTTTTACTTTAGCTATTAAGTATTAAGGATAGGCTAAGATATAGTTATTAATATAGAAAAAGAAAGTAATGGCTCTTTTTTACTAATAGTAGTTTTTATCTATAACTCGCTTAAAACTAAGAAACGTAAGACTAGTTTTAAAGTGTTTTTACTAGAGTAATAGCGACCGCTAGAGGCTATAGAGGACCTTTTAGAGTTAAAGTACTTTTTCTAAGTAACAATAGTCTAGTAGGAGTTCTATAAAGATAGTTTTATCGATAGGAGTATATATAAATACGTTAACTATATTATATTAGAGTAGTTTAAGATTAAAGTATACTACTACGATTATAAGAACTCTAAACGATATACTTACTAGTATAGATACGTATATTTCGCGCTTATCTTTCTCTTATTAATCGCTATAGATTACTAGTCTCGCTTTAAACTTCGCTAACTAACTGTATTTATCGAGTTTATATATATAAATCTAGTAGTAGTCGAGGACTTAGTAGCCATTAGTGTTTTATTTAAAGACTTTGTACTATAATTGCGATATGTTGTACTCTTTAAGATAGGCTCTTTTAGCTTTTATGAACTTTATAGCGAACGTATAGAGGTCTTATTACTTCTTAAAAAAGCCCTTATAAGGTTTAAGATAGTTATATATCTAAGGAAGAGGTAGTAACTATTTTTAGTATATACTAATTTAATTAATAGATCTAGGGCCGCTCTCGTTAGAGTTTTTCTTTATTAAAGACGTCTCTAGAAAAGTACTCGCTAGGTAATTAGCCTAGGTTTTTGACTCTTAAAGTAGTATATCTTTAGGTCGTTTTGAGGTTGCGATATCTATAAGGAAGGCTGCCTTAAACGATACTCTTAGGACTAAACAATAGGTGGTACGGTTTTAAGTATAAGTGTTATCCGCTCCTAATATATTATAGGATTAAATATAAGCGTTATCCGTTCCTAGTATATCGCCCTTAGTAAGGTACTTATCTTTATACTCTCCTATGTTGTAGAAAGAGTGTCGAAGAGAAGTAAAGAATGTAGTTAGAGGAGACTCTAGTAGTATAGTAAGGCCGAAGTTTATTATAGTATATAGATATTAAGTAGAGGACTCGTTTTTTAACTCTTTACTTATAGTATCTATAGTAGGGTCGTATTGCTCGAGTACCTTATCTGCTTTTTTATTAGCTTTTTGTAAGGATAGGGGTTTATAGCTCTTAAGGATTAGTTACTTAAGTCGTTCTTAGATCTTATAAAGGTCTATATTATAGAGACTCTACACTTTAGAAGTAAGGTCGCTACTAAAGTACTCTTTCTTATTAAAAATTATGTTTTTAGTTGTAAAGACTTTTGTATAGAGAGGGTTCTATATCTAATATAAGTTGTTCGATATATAACTAACGAGATACTCTATCTAAGTCCTTAGAGTAAGTTTTTAGTACTAGTTTTGCTTAAGTTAAGTGTCTATTATTATTATATACGCCTTATACTCGTACAAGTAAAGGTAGGAGAGGTCTAGTTATACTAGGATAACACTCTCTTTACTCCAAAAGTGCTTGTACTACTACTCGTACGGACTCCTCTAGCCTTATAAGGCTAAGGAGGTTTAGTTATAGAAGTATATAGTTACTCTTAGTACTATAAACTATAGTACGTTAGAAAGCTTAGCTCTAATAACTATTATCCTTACTCGTTCTTTAATAATAGCTGCGATTCGCTTAGCTCCTCCGTTTTGTACTTATGTATTTAGTATAGAGGGGTTAACGTAAATCCCTTACTCCTAAATTGTTACTTTAATAAGAGGGTTTTTAAGGATCTTATTATTATATTCGACTACTTTAATATAGTAGTAGTATTATATCTCGAGGAGAGTAAGAAAGTCCTTAATAATTATAAAGATAATATCCATATAACGACTCTATAGGTAGTAGTCCTAAGTAAGACCTATTGTCCGATCTAAGAACATAAAATAGGATCGGTATTCTTTATATTCCTTATCGAAGTTATAAAAGTTAAGTATAATTCGATTACTAGACTTTATAGTCAATAGAGCCTTATAGAGCGACCTCTATACTTAGTAACGAATTTTACCTATAGTATAGGCGTTATAGTTAACCGTTATGATAGACTCGCCCCCTAATACGAGTCTTACTCTTCTCGATATATTAGATAGCTATTTGAGTGGCTCTAGGTCTGGGTGGCTAAGATAGTAGTGCTATATCCTAAGGTCGCTGTGGATTGGCTTCCTTTAAGTTATTATTATATATTAATAGTAGCGACGAGGCTAAGGTACCTTATCTCCTCGTAGTAATAGTAGAGGGATAATTACTATAAGTACGGCTTTGCTTTTTAAAGGTTAGTAGTCGAGGACTCGTTATCCTACGACTTCTAAAAGGTGATATAGAAAGGAGCTATCCGCGCATCGTAAGTAGTTATTTTGTATACTTATATCCTACTATATACCTCGCTTATAAAGTTAGTTAAGAGACATAAGGTTACTTATAAAGTCCGTATATAAAGCTATATTATAGAGGTATAGTTTTATTATAGTATAGTCGCGCCCCCTTAGCTTAATCTCTATAGTACTATAGCCTTTAATTAGTACGTAGTAGTTCCTAGCGAGGAGGAAGTCGTTTACTAGTATCCCTATAAGAGTCTTAAACTATAAAGTATCGTTAAATACGTAAATAGTAGTACTAGAGTTAAGTATTATAGATATCTTAAGCTTATATATTATAGGTTATATATAAAAGATAGCTAGGGCTTTGCCTTATTGTTTTCTATATAGTTAGTTACTTCTTCTATACTTATTCTAAACCTTCTTAATACGCTCTACAAGCTTAGTATCTCGTTTGATTCGATCTATAATAAGGTCGTTAATCTTTTAACTAATCTTTTAGTCTTTAGAATATAGTTATTTAAAGATATACTAATAGCTCTTAAGGAAGTGTTATTTAAAGTATATAGTATATTTGCGAGACGACTCGTCCGTCTCTATACTCGTTATAGTCCTCTTATAAGGAGCTAACGATACTCTAGATCTATACAAACCTCTTCGGTCTTATTAAGCTTATTATTATTTCTATAAGGTACGCCTCTTAGTCGTCTCCTTAGTATTATCCTCTATATCGTTACTTAAGGGTCCTTTTATCGTTATAATTATAGTAGGGCCAAATATACTACGGTTTATTTTTAATTAAGGACTGTGGTTCGAGGAGGTTCTAATATATATTTATATTTCCTTAAGAACGTTTTTTATTTATAGAGTACTATCTTCAGTACTCTTTAAGACTATATTTTAATATACTAGGACCTAGTACTCTATATATATTTGTTCAAAGGCCTGGGCGAGGTTAGGGAACTACTAGTCCGACTCCTTCGCCTATAGGAGGCCGCTCGCCTAGGCTTTATATATAGCCTTCTCCTACTTCGTTATCCACACATCAATATTACACTTCGTGCCGAGTTTTTTATAAGTAGGGAGGTTTAAGGTATTATTATAGTCAACTTTAGTAAATACTTTTTGTTCGTAATTATAAGAGCCCACGCGCTTCTTAAGGGCAAAAATCTATTTATTAAGTAACTTATCTATAGTATAGTAGTAATGTAAGAGATTAGTATTAATAGTCTCCTAAATCTAATCTTAAAAGGACTATATATTTCGTATATAGATATTGTAAATCTTTACTTAGTAGCTATACTTAATAAAGCGATCCTTATAGAGCTCATAATTAGCTTATAATAAGTCCTCAATACTAAAGACACACTCCTCCTATAGCGTTCTATTAGTAGTAATAAATACTATAGAACTTATACTACTACCTAGAGAGTAGTCTAACGGATTTAGTATAGTCGACTTATATATAGATATTATAAAAGGGGTTATTAAAGATAGTCTTAGTAGGTTATATAATTTAGAGTCGATCTCTATCTATAAGTCTTAGGCCTTAGTCTTTAATTAAAGCTGGTTAAACTATAGTACCTAGTCGCAACTATTGTTAAGAGTAATCCTCGTTACAGATAAGATTATTATAAATTTCGTAAATAAGTAATTCGATTTATAATAATAAGTTATAATATATAATAGCATTATTAACTAATTAGACTATTAATTATTAAATTTGACGTAATAAGTGTTATATTATATTCTTCTACTATGTAAAGCCGTCGAGTACTCTATGCGTAGCTTCTTAACCCCTTTTAAATATAGATCCTAGTCGCGGCTAAACCACGACTACAAAGCGCACTCCGCCTTATGTAATCTGACTCGAGGCCCCTCGAATCTAACAGAAGTTATCGACTACTTCGCGTGCGTTCTCTAAGTGGTTTATAGGTATTTTAGTCGGTTTATCGTAGCCGGTCTATTTAATAGTATACTTTAGGTAAGGGCGGCCTTAGCCATAGCGTTCCTAATAGGAATCTAAGATATTATCGACTTTAAATTCTTCTAGGCCGTCTACTTCGATAGGCGGGGGTGGCGGTTGCCGCTACCCTGGCAATAGATCGTTAGCAGTAGGGTAGAGTAGGTTAACGTAGAACACTAGGTGTATCTTTATAGAGAGCGGGAGTTCTAGCTCGTAAGCGTAGGAGCTTATCTCCTTAACGACGCAGAAGGGTCTAAGGTTCTTCTAATCGAGTTTTTTTTACAGCTAGAGTATTTTAATATTTTAGGAGTCTAGTTAAACTAACTAGTTTACTTAGTAGTAGTAGGTAGGCTAGTAGTAGTAGTTTATTTAATTTTTATAGTAGGTGTAGGATATAGTACTTTTAGTTCTTAAGTATTCTAAAATAGTAGTTATTTTATAGATAAAGGTTTTAGTATTTTGGGTTCTTAGAGATAGATCGTTAGATATTAGGGGTTTAGCTCTTAAGTATGGGTAGAACTCGTAGTTAGTAAAGAACGGAGAGACTCTTATTATCTTAGAGTAGTACGAATTAGTTATAAACTTAGTTAGTAGGAGCTAGTTAGACTAGTCGTCTTATAAGTAGCCTATATAGACTTATAGATACTATTTAGTAATAGAGTTTACTCTCTTGGTCTAGTTATTAGTCTGTGGGTAGTAAGTAGTAGAAAAAAGTCCTTAAATATTAAGTTATTTATTTAAATATTTATAAAAGACTAAGGCAAACTAGAGACCTTTATTAGATATTATAGTAATTAGTAGACTATATAGGTTTTAAACGTTCTTTAAGTATAGGTAGGTAGTTCTTTTAGAGTTATAGGTTTCTATATAGGGGATTAGGTACTTTATTTTAATTAGGCGGTCGATAATAGTTATAATTATATTATATTCTTAGCTAAGTAGTAAGTGTGTGATAAAATTAATAGAGATATCTCTTTATACTCTTTTAGGAATAGGTAGTAGTTTAAAGATACTTTATTATCTCTTTTTATAAGTATTAGAGTATTAGTAGGTATAGTAGTTCTTAATCTAATACTTAATATATAATAGTATACTAGGCTAGTAGTAGCTTTGGCTTAGTAAGTTATAAGTATTAGTACGACTAGTATGGCCAGCTGTTCTGTTTTTATAGTACCGACAGAAGAGTTCTATTCTTAAGTTATTAGAGTTAGGTATATATAAGTAGCCTAAGTATAGTAGATAGTTATCTTCTAGGCAGCAGTCGGCTAGAGTGATCTTTAGGTAGTAGGTAGCGTTATTCTTTAGGACTTAGATAATAGACTAGGCTATATTATTAGAGTTATAGACTTAGTCGAATAGTACGGATAGGTTTATAAGGAGGTAAAGTAGGTTTAGGTAGATTTATAGATCGATATTCTCCTTCTTAAGAATAGTCTAACTTTAGTATAAAAGTCGTTTATCCCCTTTTTAAAGTAAGTCTTCTAACCTCCTAGTTAGAGTATTTAGTTTAGTACCTAACTTTTCCGAGTAGTATGTAATTTTAAAGTTAAAGTATAAGAGGAACTTAGACTAGTAGGCCTATTAGTAGTTTAATAGTTAGGTCGTAGTAAAATATTCTAGGTTCTTATAGTCTATTAGGACTTTAATCGATAAGAGTACTACCTCTAGCTTAGAGTACTATTCTTTAAAATAGTAGATAATAGCTAAGAGTTCCTTATTATAAATCTCATAGTTATATTTAGTAACTAAGTATTTCTTAGAGAAAAATATAATTAGATAGAGTAGTCTATTATTTCCTATTTAAAAAAGGACTCTTATAGAAATATAGTCTAATACGTCTATCTTAAGGACAATATCTTTTGTCCAGTCGAATAGTACTAAAATAGATATAATAGTAAAACTTTCCTTAAGAGAGTCAAAGGCCTTTTAATAGTCTTTATCCTAAGTAAAGTTCGTATCTTTTCTTATTAGGTTAACTAGCGGTTTAATAATTTTTAAAAAGTCTTTAATAAAACGGTAGTAGAAGTTTCTAAATTCTATAAAAGCTTAGATATCTATTAAGTAGGTCGGAGTTTTCTAGTTAGTAATTGTTTTAATCTTATTAGAATCTATTCTAATCCTATCCTTTTTAATAATTAGGCCTAGGAACTTAGTTTTATAGATAAAGAACTCGTACTTCGAGATTTTTATATATAGACCCACTTCTCTAAAGTATTTAAGGACGAGGTATACGTATTCGATATATTCTATTTTTGTACGGCTATAGATTAGGATATTGTCTAGATAAGTAGTATAGAAGGTATTTAGGTATTCTCTTAGTAAGTAGTTAATAAACCTCTAGAACGTTATAGGGGCTCTAGTTATCCTAAAGGGTATAACGAGCGATTCATAGAGTCTAAACTGTATTCGGAATACTATTAGGTATTCCTCTCCCTTTCTTATATATAAGTTATTAAAAGCGGAAATAATATCGATCTTAGTAAAGTACTTTATTCTAGCTAGGTTATTTAATATCTTTTTTATAAGGGGCAGTAGGTATTAGTCCTTAATAGTTATATTATTTAAGGTATAGTAGTCGATATAAAAGTAGAGGCCTCCTCCTAGCTTTTTAACGAACAGAACGGGTAAAGTAATGGGCGAGCTACTAGGGTAGATAAATCCTTTCTTTAGGTTCTCCTCTAACTACTCCTTTAGGACCTAGAGTTTAGTATAGTTTATTTTATATAGGGGACTAAATAGCAGTTTCTAATTAGACCTTAGTTCTATATAGTAATCGAACAGTTAATATAGTAAAAGCTTATTAGCTTCTTTTAGTAAAAAAATATCTATAAAGTCTTCTATCTTAAGTAGTAAGTATAGTAGTTCTTCTAGAATAGTAGCTAGCACTTCTTCTACTATTTAAGAGTAGTAGCGTATAACTAGTAACCTTTCCTTTATATATATATAGTAATAGTTCTTAGTAAGACTGGGTAGATATCTAGATAGGATAAGTTAGTAGACTTTAGAATATTTCTAGATTATAACTTCTCTAGAACCCTCTAGAGGGTCTAAAAACGGGATAGTTTCTTAGGCATATTATAATAGTAATAGTAGTATTTATTATTAAACTAGATAATATAGAAAGTAAACCTTATTATTAGGTTATATTATTTTAGTTAGGATATTCCTAGAATAATAGAGAAGCTAGTAAGGTAAGTAATAAAAAAAAAGCGTTCTTCTAGTAGTAGTTATTAATATAGAGACTTATCCTTATATAGTAAGTAATAGGTCTAGAGTTTATAGATTCTTTATTAAAGACTTTAAATTTAAAACTCTTTTTTAAAAGTTTAAGTATAAGACCTTAGTCTTAGACCTATTCTTTATTTATAAAGACTTTTCCCTCTATACTACTATCGATTATAGTATAGAAGGGGACCTTATAGTCTCTATTATAGAGCTCTATAGGGACGATTATTAGGTTCGAGTATTAGTTACCCTTATACTTAATTAGAGTTTTATATATAGAAGTATATAATATTTAGAGGTAGTAAGTTAGCGCTTTAGTAGGCGAAGTCTAGTTACAACTTAATCTAGACTTACTCTATTTACTAAATAAGAACGTTTAGAGTTAAAACAGGAGTAGGAGTTATTATAAGGAGTTTAGAATAAGTAGCGACTATTAAAGTAGCCTCGACGTATAAATAGGGGACGTATATTAGATCGTAAATAGTTGTGGATTAAGTAGTTAGTAGAGCTATAGTAGTAATAGAAGTGGTTTTTCTTATAGTTTGGCGAGCGGCGGGTCTAATAGCTAAGGTCTATCGGGTCTCTAGGGGGTAGAGGGTACTAGCAAGGGGAGACTAGGCGCCCCCTTAGAGGGGAGTAGTTCTTAATAGTAGTATAGGGGTCGTTAGGGAACGGGGGTCTAGTAGTTCGAGTCGGGGGAGCGTAAAGCTAAAGGCGGTTATCTAGGTCTTAGTAAAAAGTAGCGAGATAGTAGTAGTCTCCTTAGGGAGGGTCATAGTATAGTAGTATGCCCTTTAGTTTAGAGAATAGGACTTGTTCTAGTATTATAGAGAGGGAATCTTTCTTTATCTCGCCTTCTAGGACTAGGCGGTAGAACTCGGCAAAGAAGAAGGCGAAGTTATAGTTCTTCTATCTTAGGTAGTATAGTTCGTTATAAGCGTTATATACCCAATTAGGGTCCCTATATATATTCTTAAGGATAAGGGGTGCTTATTAGTAATTAGTAAGTATATAAGTCCTATTAGCGATATATAGTAAGATTTGGGCGTATAGAAGGCTACTTAAGCGGCTAATTATATAGCTTATATAGCTCTAGGGGTTAGAGAATTAGTTAGTATTAGTAGATAGTTTTTAGTAGATTTAGGCAGTAAAGTGTTAGAGGTCGGTATAGTTACCCTTAAAGGGTTTAGGATTAGGGATTCTTTTAAAAACTCGGATAGAGGAGGTAAGTTAGAAAGTAGTAGGCGTAATCTCGCCCACAGACGTAACTATTGGGGCCTTAGCTCCTTTCCTTAGAGGGGGATTAGGACTACTCATAGTAGGCAAACGAGCCTCGAGGGCCCTTTATATCTCGAGTTAGATAGTAAGGATAGTATTATCCTTCCTATCGAGAGTAGTCTAAAGGTTCTTAACTATTTCCTAAGTCTCTATAAGTTCTCTTTAGAACTAGTTTATATTAGAGTAGGTAGTAGTAGTTTAAACTTTTATAAGTATAGTTCGATTATTAGATTTAGTAATCTTTTAGAGTATTATAGAGTACTAGTTAGTAATTTTCTTAATATATTTATTTATTCTAAGAATATAGTTATACTAAGGGTTAGGGTACTTTAATATATATTAGATAAAGGTGTTTATATCTTATAGTTAAAAGGGTAGATATAGGAAGTTAGTTATTTTAGTAGTAGTAGGGTATGTTTAAAGTCCTATAAAGGAGCTATTTAATATTACGGTCGGGGCTCTAGTAGGTAGAGAGACTTAGGAAGTAGTAGTAGATTTAGGCGAATAGATTCTATTACTATAGATAGGCATAGGCCCTATAAGTAGGTTAGGCTCTATTAATAAAAGGTAGCTCGAAGAGCTACTTCTAGAACGTATTAGAATCTTTAGTTAACTATATAGTACTATGCGCGAGTCTATGTAACTGGTGGTATGGGCAGAGAATGAGTTAGCTTGTTTAGTAGTTAGGCTTCTATCGAGCCCACTAGGCTCGAGCTATAACACCTAGATATTTTTAACTAATAGGGTTTGTATAAAAGTCTTGTAAAATGTAGAGAAGAAGTCTTTTTTTAATAATATAAGTATTACTCTAACGTATCTTATCCCTAATTTATCGACTATATACTATTTTTAGAGACTTAAAATACTTAATATCTAAGGACTAAAGTAGATAAGATAAATAAGCTAGTATATAGACTATAACGATATTATTTTCCTTATAATATATTTTAAAGTCTGTAGAGTAGTGACTTTTGTACCTATTGACGACAAGGAGGTAGTGACTGCCTTGTGTACGTGGTTTTATATACTAGTTAAAGTACTAGAGCTAATCTAGGTCTCTTTTATTTATTATCTATCCGTTTTTAGACGTTATAATAACCTAGTCGCGTGGGAGACTAGTTTCTATATACTAAGTAGAAAGGTAATATTAGCCTATAACGATACTATATAGTAGAATACTACAGCCTAACGAACTAATAGTCTAAATAACTATAATTTATTTATAATTAACGTGGTTAATAAGTAAGTAGATTAGATAAGTAAGCGGATTAGGCCTTATTATACTTAAAGAATCATTTTTTTAACTATTTTTTTAAAGTCTATATTTTAATAAAAACCTATGTAACTTAATATAGCGTTGTTAATAAGAGTAATATATATGTAAAAAAATCTATAATATTTTAATACTTATAGTTTTTAAGATACTAACTCTAACCCTTATTACAGACCTACTTTTCCGTTTTCTATATTTTAAATAAGATTAATTAACCCTGAATTTTATAGATTTTTATATTCATACTTATAACTATATAACAAGTCTTAGTTTGAAGTTTTATAGTCTTTTATTAGAATTTAGATTTTTAAATAATAGTTAAAAAAGTGATTCTTTTAGTGCGATAAAGCCTGATCCGCTCGCTTGTCTGATCCACTCGCTTATCAACCACGTTATAGAGTATTTACTAAAAAGAGTATATAGATTTATATACTAGATTACTTTATTAAGGTTTAAGGTTTAGATCTTCTAAAAGGAAAATAACCTATTTAGTCGGTACTAGAGGACTAAGAAAATATAACTTAAGTAAGGAGGAAGTTTTACTATAACTAGTATAGAGGATATTTAATTATAAAGAGAGGTAATAGTTTAGATTAAGGAGGAAATATATTAGAGTAGTAGTAGTTAGCTAAGGACTAAGATAGGTTAATAGTAGTATAGCGTTTCATAGGAATACTAGTTATAATATATAAACTTATTAATTTACTAAAGAAATGTTTAATAAAGAGAAATTGAAGTAGTTTAATTAACTTTAATCTTGTTATTATTAGTTTATACTTCTATTTATGTAAAGTTTATAAACTATTATATTATAAACTAACTATATATGATTAATATATTAATTATTTATATTATTAAAAATATTAGTAAACTTATATATATATATTAGTTTAAGTTTATTAACTTAGTTTTCTATACTTAAAATATAAAAAGCAATACTTATTACTATAAACCTATAACGTAGTTAATAAGCGAGTGGGCTAGATAAGCGAGTGGGCTATAATCTTATCGCACCTTGAAGGCCTTTTTTTAAAACTATTTTTTAAAAGTCTAAAATTGAATAAGAAATTATAGACTTTTGTCAAATATTATTAATAAGACTTTTATAAGATATTATCGATAAGACTTTTATAAGATATTATCGATAAGACTTTTATAAGATATTATCGACAAGACTTTTATAAGATATTATCGACAAGACTTTTATATTAGAAATTAAATCCATAATAATTTAGTATCTATAGTTTTTAAGATATTAACTCTAACTCTTATTATAGACCTACCTTCTCGTTTCTTCTTTTTTAAATAGTACTAACTAAACTTAAATTTTATAGATTTTAATATTTATATATAGAACTATATAATAAACCTTAACATGCAGTTTTAAAGCTTTTTATAAAGATTCGGCCGTTTTAAAAATAGTTAAAAAAAGGTCTTTAAGGTACAATAAGGTTGTAGCCCACTCGCTTATCTAGCCCACTCACTTATTAACTACATTAAGTATATTATAAGTTAGTATATTTTATATAGACTACTATACTAATAATATAAACCTTCTTCTCTATATTTGTAAAACGTTCTTAGTATACTTAGTTTACCTACTTAGTTTATTAGTAGATAAATATGTACTATTTATAATAAAGTACTTAATAGATATAGTAGAGTATAGGTATAAGTAGAATAGAAATACGAGAAGGGGTATATATATTATATCTCTAATACTAGAATAGAGATAAAAGAATTATTAAGGGTTTTAGTTTTAAAGTATTTAATTATATTTATATATTAAAGATTTGGTTTATTTAAAGATTTTTAGTAATAAAGTAATTAATATAAATATTCTATATATATACTTTAATAGAAATTAGTATTAAGACTTTTTATTATTATATAGTAATAACTATAATACTCTATATAATACTATTTATAACTAACTTATTAGTAG
>WIGM01001014.1:0-14779 GCA_014235935.1 Colletotrichum musicola
CCGATGCCTTGGCGGCATTCAGCGCACCGTTGACTGCTCTGGGAATGGCGATGGCCGGGTCTCGGGATCCCGTCATGTCGTTGGCGACGTGGATGAAGCCAGCGGCGCCTGGTCAATCAGCCGCCATTTGTTGTTATTTTAGATCAATCTATCGTACCTTGGACTGCTTCGTCAAATGCGTCCGGTGCTTCCATGTCAGGCACAGCGACCAGGTGGAACTTGTCGTCGCCATACTTGGAGCCAAAATAGTCTTCCAACCACCGGTTCTTGGACACGTCCCGCGTTGTGCCGCGGACCCTGTAGCCAGCCGCCAGGGTCTGGTCCGCAACGTGTGAACCGATGAAGCCACTCGCGCCGGATATCACGACTAAGCTGCCATAAGGTACAGCCGGGTTGGGGATTCCAGGAATCGTCATGTTGTAGGGGATGAATACGTCGTCAATATGCTCTGTGGAGAGAAGGAAATGATTTGACTACACGACTGTCACTTCGGTAGATCCTTTAGATGACTCAAACCGAGAGGTGACGGCTTGTGGGTATTAAACCCAGTCTTTTGCAATAATGACCAAGAGGATTGACGCCGGTGTTATTTGAAATCTAACCCCGGATCTGCCTCCGCAGCGTCAGCAAGTCGCATGCACTGATGTAACGCCAGTAACCCCCGCACCCCACGCAAGCATCTTCCATGGGTTTCGAAAAGCTGGCCCTATGGCGCCGCCACAACCGTCTCGGCGCTCGAGTTGTTGCTCTATGTGGAAGTAGTGCCCGCGAATGAGAATAGCGACGCTCAGTTTTCAGCCACGGCAATTAGCGTCAGGATGCTAGCCGTTGGCTATTCTCATCAACTGTTGATTATTATTGGGAATGTTCCCAGAACAACATGTCAAATCCAATTTCGAATGGAATCAACCCCGGCCATATCGCGCATGACAATTGTTTGATGTTTTACACCCAACGTCAAAAGAGGTGAGATCCCAAGAAAACCAGGCTTTCATTGATGAACATTAACTTGAAACTTTTTGTCATTCATTCATCACTTGTCCCGAGCCAACTGACACTGAGACTTAGGCAATCTTGTACACGAGCTTCTCCGCGCTGACACCTCCCTTCTCCTGCAGGTCGAATCCCTCGGGGATGTCCTCCAAGCCGCCAAACTCCTTCTGGGGGTTCGGCTTCAGGTAGCCCTCTTCCAGCCACTTGGGCAGCAGCTTCAGGTACTCCTCCCAGAACTTCTTGTCTCCCGACCTGTCGCCGGTGAGGTTGTCAAAGGGCCCGTACTTGAGGGGCTTGCCGAAGACAGTGTACGCAAGGGTGCTCTCGACCTTGACGTACGGAGGGGCGTTGACCTCGTCGGCCTTGCGGGGGAGGATGCACATGACGTGTCCGCCCTCCGGGCTGATGGTCTGGACAACGGCCTTGGTAGTGTCGACCTCGCTGATGCAGTCAAAGGCGTACTTCAGGCCGTTGTTGGCGGCCTTCTTGACCTGCTCGACCCAGTCGGCATCCCTGTAATCGATGACGACGTCGGCGCCGAGGCTCTTCAGCAGCTCGTGGTTCTTCTTGCTTCCGGTGGCGATAACGTGTAGGCCGGACTTCTTGGCAATCTGGACGGCGTAGAGGCCCACGCTGCTGGTTCCGCCGTTGATCAGGATGGGGATCGTGCTCGTGGCGGGGCTGACCGGCGACGGGAGGGCCAGGCGCTGGATCAGAGCCTGCAGGACCGTCGCGACGGCCAGCGAGACGACGGAGGCCTGGGCATCAGTCACGGAGTCCGGGACGGGGAAGACCAGGCTGCTCTCGGTGACGAGGTACTCGGCGAAGGCGCCGCGCGGGGGGTCGTTGTTGCAGCCGAAGACCCAGCCGGCGACGCGCTGGCCCTGCTTCAGGGACGATCCGTTGGGGTCCGCGACGGTGCCGGCGAAGTCGCAGCCGACGATGCGGCCGGCCTCCTGGGCGGCGGTCGACTTCCAGTCCGTGGGGTTCTGGGCGACGTACGAGACCTTGACGAGGATCTCGCCGGCGTTGGGCTTCGGGACGGGGATCTGAGGGACAGAGTCAGTTATTGCCGTACGAGCGGGGACAGCGGGGATGCCGATGGACGGACCTCTTGGACTTTGGCGGTCTTGTCGCCTTGCGTGACGAGAGCTCTCATGGTTCCGCACATGTTGGCAATGGTACTTTGCTCGGTTAAGCTCAGTGTGTGTATGGAGAACTGGGGTGGATTGAAGCTGTCGGTTGCTATTATGGATGAAGTTGGCCTTGGTTATAAACAACTTGGAGAGCCACAGAGAAGTGGAGCGTGACGTCGACACAATGGGTATCGAAGGCGAAGAAAGTACTGACGTGGAATGGGTACTTTCCTACCTTAATAATTATAATCCAAGACAAGCTTAGAAATGAAACGCTTACAAATACCCGTCTGAACGTTTCAACTCTGCAGGTGCTGATGCGGTACACTGTTACCTCCACTACGGTACTTGAAGATTCTTCTTGGGTCTTACCGTCTTACCCCGCCAGCTGTCAAGGCGAGCACAAACTCTGAAGTTGCACGTACGCATGCACGCCAAGCTGGCTCGTCAGGTGCGTTGCAGCCAATACACGATTGCGTGCACATCGTCAGTTTCAAGGCATGCCAAGCAAAACCGACTACACAGAAGGTTCGCGATGGCTCCCGGGTAACAAAAAAAACCGCTCCAGAAGACAAAATATTCCGAAACCGAGAATCGAACTCGGGGCTATGCCTAACGTCTCAAGTTCATGAGAGGGCATCATGTTGGCCACTACACCATATCGGATTTGATGAAAATTGTGGAATATTTTGAATTCAAGTATTTACACCCGCGCCCGGCATAGAATCTGCCTGCCTTTTCCACGCGCATGACCTGCTCCCATTCGCCAGATACTGATGTGATTTACCTAGGCATTTTTGGGTGTGTCGCTTGATGGATATTTGGGAATTATTCGGTCTTTGTCGTTCCACAAAAGATGTATTTGATTTACCCGCTGATATTACATATATCTGTTGCTGCCGCCACCTAGCAGATGTAACTATACTGCACTCGCACCCCACCGTTGTCCTTGCAGCCCCTCTCGTAGGTGCTCCTCTGGCTCTCGGTGATGCAGCACTAACGCACTCTTGTCAGCACGATCGCGTCACGTCGTCGTCGGTGGCGGGAAAGGAGTCGTGAACGTACCGCCTCCGGAGAACCCGGCGCCGTCTGCACGCCCATCGCCGAACAGAGGTTCGGGCTGGGGTTGGGGAATCCGTTGGGCATGACGCAGAGGTAGGCAGCGAATGCCGGCCTGGAACCGCGGCGAGCGGGCGAGTTAGCCGGAAGCCAAATTGAATACGGTTGCCCTTTTTCCCGTGGCGGGCAGGGATAGCAGAGAGTATGTCGCTGCACTCACGCAATCTGCGCCAAACTTAAAGCTAGGATGGCGGTGGACTTCATCTTGACGAGAGTGTTTGAGGATGCGTAGTTCCTGATAGGTTCCTTTTACTTCGTGTATAAAATGAGAGCGAAAGAGGCTGACCGGAAAACTGCTGAGCCGGTAGCTAATTCGGGGCTCCTCGTAGATATAGGTAGTAGTGATAAAGGTGCTGTGCTGGCCGAGCTTGCTTCATGCCGCTCTTTTCTTGGGCGTGAACGACTCGATCAAGACAAGGATATCCACGAAGGTTCAGGCGAGACCAGCCCTTGTTGTGCCGTGTTCCTATCGTCCCAATGCGGGGCGCGCGCCCTAGACCACCGAACCGATCTCCCGGGTCGTCTGATGGGGGGACTGGAGATTGCCTCGCTGTATTATACATTTAGGCGTCGATAATCAGGGGGCAGGTGTACTTGTGTGTTGACCAGGGCGTTCCCAGCTTCGTCCAGTACGGCCTTTCTCAGGTCCAGCAACGGTTAAAACGCAGCACCTGCACTATCCTCGTTCGAAAATCAGCAGTAGACTTGTTTCACCGCATCATCGTCAGTCCCAATGCAGAGGATGAGGTGGCGTCTGCACCGCACTTTCGACGCTTGGTTTTCGTTCGATATTAAGAACTGCCTCGAGGCCCGAGCACAGGCGATAGCAAACACCAGACTGAATCTCCGCGAGTCAGTCTTTCCCACTGACTAGGCGCAGCACCCCGCCTGCTCCCTCCTTGCACGTTCACTGATCGTCTAGGTCATCTCATCACACCTTCCCTTCCAGTGCTTTCAACACGTCAACACGGAAGCCAACAAATACATGGGCCACCTCCTTGACACTGGACAGATTAGGTAAGTCGGCAATGTACGGCAGGTAGCCTGCAGGTGTCAGATTACGCTGTGTGTATGTAATATAAGTGGCAGTGGTAATGTTATCACTACACTAAGTGCCCTTGGGGATGACCGCACCAGGGTACTCCCAATAGATGTCAACGCCGTCTAAGCCATAGTTCTGGTAACATTGTTGAGTAAAATGATTCAAGTGGTTCTGCTATATTTTCACAGCGTATGCAGAGATAATCGACTACAAACCGGATGAATGTCCTTCGGCCATCGGACCGCAAAGCCATGTCTGAAAGGTAGGTTGATGTCGCAGGGTCATTGAACGCTCATCCTTCCATGGCGATGTTGATCCGCAAGTTGGGATACCTGAGGTTTCTGAGGGCTAGCCGTCGTGCCCATTCAGAAAGCTCGTCTGTCAACTTTCAGCCGCTTGCAAAGTTGATCAATGCGAGGTTAAGACACGTTAGGGGTGACTGTGGTAGGTCTTCGGGCTTTCTGGCACTGCAATCTCTTCTTTGAGTAACAACTTTTAATAAGTAATTTGTCTCCAAAACGACAAGGGGGCAGAATTCAAGAGATACCTCTTTCGCCTAACCACCACCGTTGGTCCCTATTTCTTGATAAGTTCTTTTGGAGGCTTGTGTTGAGCCAGAAGTACTTACCTAGGACTGCCGCATCCTTCGCCCTTGGAGTTCGGCTGGCAGCCGTCATTACAGAAATCTTCGGCGGTGCCGTAAAGTCCATGTTTGCTACACGATGATCACATTAGCTAGCATTCCGCAGTCGCATATTGGGGCGAACAAACCCGCAATAAACGTTGATCAGGCCGTTGAAGTTATCTTCAAGCGTGTAATATCCACCCTCTGCCGTTGCGTTTCAATTGAACTTGCAGCCCTCGCTGCAGTAGTCATCACCAAAGCTGTATACACCAAAAGGCTCACGGCAGCCTGCCCTGCATGGGTTGGAGTCGTTGCAGATAGCACTATGCTGAGCAATAAGGTGAGTAGAATTCAATAAAAGAACGAAATTGATGGTGCAAAGTGAGGGAGGGCATGAAGGGCCCAAATGAGCCGCGGAAGGAAGCCCTCATGATCTGGAGCGAAGGTAGTGACTGGCAAACGTCAAAAGGAGAAGTTCCCAGAAATACCGAGATGATTTTTTGGGAACCAGGGAAGGCTACGTTCGTACCAAAGAGAGAGAACTGATCGTGATTCAATTAGAACGGCTGTTTCTGGTCTTCTGTTCTCGTCTTACGAACGCAAGCATAACTAGTGGTGTCATGGTGACGCGTCCCGGGCGACAAGCAAGTCTTCGACGACTTCAGGCCCCTCTGCCCCTTCAACAGCCCAGCCGGGACTGATTGAGACATGTCATGCAGGTAACTTATTAAAAATTTATCAAGTTGTCTCTGGTGATGCGTGCGAAGTTATCGTGAGCAAACACAACAGCGCCTTTAGCCTTCTGGATTTGTGAATAGTCCCAAATCGCGTTGAGCACAGCGTAAGCGTATTAGATCAATACACGAAACCATTAATCTGACACTAATACTTCGCTCACTGATGTTGCATCTGGCATTATGCCTGAATCGTCACACCCGCCGCCTAGCAGATGTAGGTGTACTGGATACGCGTGCCGCCGTTGTCCAAGCAGCCCCTCTCGTAGCTATTCTTCTGGCTGTCGCTAATACAGCACTAGTTAAATTCGAGTCAGTATAGTCGCGCCTTTACATCACCGTCGTCGGGGTGCCGGCAGGCCGCAAGACGTACCGCAGTAGGAGAGCCCGAGTTCGGCTTCCCTCCCGCTGCCGTGCAGATGCTCGCGGCGGGATTGGCCTGTTGGTTGGGCATCATGCAGACGTAGCCAGCGAAGGCAGGCCTGGGGCGGGCGAGTTATTAGAGGGCGCCTAAATTGATTACAGTCTCGGAGGCAGGGTTGTTTTCGTTTTGTCACTTACACAATCTGCGCGAGACCGAGGGCGAGGACGGCGGAGACTTTCATGGCGGCGATGAGATTGGAAGTGACGACTCTTAAAAGAATGACGATGCACGATGTTAGATGGACAGTCCGTTGACTGGAGTTGCTTGGGGCTTTCTGGTAGAGATAAGAGAATGGGAATGGCGCAGCACCGGTCGAACTTGCTTTCTGAAGCCGTTTTTGGGAATATCGACAACTCGCCCAAGACAAGGATATCCACGAAGGTTCAGGCGAAAACGGGGACGACCCTTGGCGTTGTGTTCTGACATCGCGCTTTTTGCATTCAGCGACCCGACTCCCCGGGTCGTCATCTGATCTCTGCGCCTGGAGAGATGTCTCGCTACATTATTTGAGAGCTGTTGGTAATCTGGGTGAACCTTCTTGATGGCTTGATCGGGCGTTTTGAGGTGGCCGGGACTTGGGAATATGTGTTCGTGGCATTGCGAGACGTTTCTCAGGTTCGACAAGACTCGAGACAGCGCCTGGACCGCCCTAACCTTAGAATAATCTGTGCAATCGCCTCTCGGTATCATCTTCGCTCTTAATCCAAAGGACTGGTCTATGCCAGGGCCCAGCACGGCAGGCCCGGTATTGTTTGGCCTTCTTTCGGAATTGTGAACGGCCTCTGTGGGTGGGGTTGGCAATGCCAGACTGGCTCCCCACGAGTCAGTCTTCCCGCTGACTATGCGCAGCACTCGGCTCGCCACTCTTCTTTATGCTTACCCTTCTCTCAGTTCATCTCATTTATTACTCTCCTCCGCCTTTCAGTCCGCAAAGGCGAACCATTGGGGGTCCGCCAGGGCCAAGAACCAGTAAGACGGGAATGGGACGATCTGAGCCTCGGTTCAACCTCCAGGGCTTCGGAAACCCCATGGTCCCGTCATCAGGTTCTAGACTCGGGGGCGACCAAGTCCCCGACGGCCGATCGTCGGGTCGTTGTTGTTCCACTGCCCACCTGGCTCCTCTTCGCATGTGTATATCGTGGAGTAATGGCCTTCAACCGACCTCTTGGCGGGTCTCCCCTAGAGGTGTCGTGAAAATATCAGATTTTCGATTGTGACGCAGTGACAAGAACCAAATTCTGAGGAGCTTGTGCCAGACCTTCCAGCATAGGCGACAGGATGAGCGAACTTGCGAGGATGTGAAACGCAGAGAACTAGCCACAAGTGGTAATTCCGAGCAACAAGCCACACCGGGGTTTGCTCTGAACTCAAAAGCCCCTGTGGCCATGAGAGTAACATTCAAGTTCGACATTGATTGTGTCCAGGACTCCAATCTTCTAGAATCACGACGCAATACCGCCCGGAGTCGGCAAGGAAGGGGCATCTTTCCGCTACCCCAACAAATAACCTTGTGCCTGCCGCTCTAGCCGAATGCTTGTCTGTCCCAAAAACGTTGCGGGTAAATGGGGGAGCGTGTGACCATAGCTCTGAGCTAATCGCATCACGACTCATTTGCCCTCCTAGAGCGCGGATGACCATAGGCTTTCCCCAGGTAGGCAGGTGTTGAGAAGTTTTTTGCCGCGAACCTAGTTACGGGGAATACTTCCGACTAGCCAACCCCTCATTCGACTAACGGGTGGCCGGGGAGACTCGTTCGTGACCAATACATGAATCAAGCTTTCATTCGGAGAATTCAAACGCGCGGTAATTTCGCTACAATGCTACTCCGGTCGGCGAGCTCGGGAGGTGAGGGGGTTGCAATGATGAAGCGGGAGGGAGGGAGGTTCAATATGAATAGCCGTGTGCCAAGCATCACATGGACTCTTCTCGAACCCTCCTGTTCATCCAGAGTCCTGGGAAAACGGAGTCAAGATGCGCTACATCAGCTTCCTTGCCGGCTTGGCGTCCCTCGCGGGCACGGCGGACGCCGCCTTCGGTCTCACGCAGACGGATACCACGTTCAAGGTCGACACCAACGGCGGGCTCGTGTTCGAGGTTAGCAAGTACGTCCGCGACAAGCACCCCGAACCTTCCCCTGTACCAAAGGTCCTAACGATCCGCGCAGGGCGACCGGCGACGTCACGAGCCTCCTATACAATGGCGTCCAGTACCAGGGAACGACCAAGATGTCCCAGATCAACTCCGGTCTAGGGACATCCACCGTGACGGCAGAGACGGTCAAGGGCTTCGTCAAGATCACCGTCAAGGCTGGCTCGGCGCCCCTGACGCAGTACTATGTCGCTAAGCCGAACGATCCGACGATTTACATGGCGACGCACATCACGGGGGAGATCGATCCCGGCGAGCTGCGGTGGTTGGCGAGGCTGCGTCGCGCAGCGGTGCCGACGGGGGTGCATGGCGATGTGGCCAACCTCGACGGGTGCACAGCCTTTGAGGGGAAGGATACGTTTAGGTGCCCGGATAACACCACCAGGTGCAAGATGTAAGTCCTCTCCGGTTGATCAAGGTTGATGTGACTTACTCATCGTCTGGTTAGGTACACCTCGGACCGGTTTATCGACGACAAGGTCCATGGCGTCACCGGAAAGGTAAGTAAGTCGCCGTCTAAAGGGTTGAAATAGCCTGACAGCTGACGCCCGTAGAACGTCGGCGTGTGGATGATCATGCCCGGCAACGCGTACGAGCACTCGGCGGGCGGCCCGTTCATGAGGGACATCAACTCGCAGAGCACGGGAGACCAGGAGTTATACTGGTACATGAACAGCGGCCACGTTCGGACCGAGCCGTGGCGGTTCGGGCTTCTTGGCCCCTATGCGATGCGCTTCACGTGAGTACCCTCTCTCTCTCAGCTTGCTGATGACCTTGTTGACGTCCGATACAGCACCGGATCACAGCCGTCGGCGGACCTCGACACCAGCTTCTTCGACTCCCTCAGCATCGACGGGTACGTCCCAGACAGCGGCCGTGGAAGCGTCTCCGGCACGGCCTCGGGCGTCCCCTCCGGCTTCGAGACGGTCGTCCACTGGTTCAACAGCAACGCGCAGTACTGGACCAAGGCCTCCGGAGGCAAATTCACCTCGCCCCTCATGAAGCCCGGGACCTACACCATGAAGCTGTACCGCGACGAGTTCCCCATAGCCCAGGACACCGTCACCGTCTCCGCCGGCGGCAAGGTCACCAAGAACATCGCGTCGACCGAGTCCAAGCCGTCGGTGATCTGGCGCATCGGCGACTTCGACGGGCAGCCGATGGAGCTGAAGAACGGCGACAAGATCGAGCGGATGCACCCCTCCGACGTGCGCATGGCGAGCTGGGGCGGGACGTACACCGTCGGCAAGTCGCAGGCCAAGGACTTTCCCATGGCGCTGTTTGCTAAGGCAGGCGGCGTTGCGACTGTGAACTTTGATCTCGCGGCCGACCAGCTGCAGGGCGTCGTGTTGCGCGTGGGCACGACGTTGTCGTTCAAGGGCGGAAGGCCCAATGCCAAGATCAACTCGTGGCAGGCAGCCGATCCTGGAGCTCCGGTAAGTCTGAGATCCGATGGTTTGGATGAGATATGGCGCTGACTGGAACGCCTGTAGACGTTGATCGACTCTCGCGGAGTGACCCGAGGCGCGTACCGCGGGTTCGGTGAGGTCTACACCTGGGATGTGCCCGCGAGCGCGCTGAAGGCGGGCACGAACACCCTCACCCTGGGTGTCTTCGGAACCGGTGATGCCAACTTCTTGAGCGCAAACTACGTCGTTGACGCGATCGAGTTGCAGGGCAAGGCGGGGGCTAACAGCCCGAAGAGCTAGATGCGATTAAATAGGACGTTGGACGATGAGAAGCGGCTTGCAGTCCCTCTTTCATGTACATACTTCATACTCAACGAATAGTTGAAGAGTTTATGAGTGAAAGGCGGCTGATATGTGAACAGCGCGAGACCCAACTCATGTCACACATGGCCCTGTCTTCATGGCAGTAGCAGGAGCCAACTCAATGAGACAGTGAAGTTGAGTAAGTTCATGAGATCGATGTCGCGGCTGAGCATGGGTTGCAAGCAGATGTCTTTCACAAAGCCATTCAAATTTTCAGTAGACACGCTCATAATGAGACGACACGGCTACGAGAGAAGGAACATGAGTGAGAGTGCTGACCCCTGGCGCCCGGACCACTTTAAACTGCCGGATGGCATTGACACATGGATCCGTGCACGTGCTTAGTCACCAGAGCCCCACCCGATTTTTGGACAGCTTCGCGACTCCTTTTCGTACGTACCTGAAAGCACCTCGAGTCCATCGGCAGAATCCAGGATCGCGACCATTTTCAGCTCCCAGTCACTCCTTTCCGCCACGCTCGCTCCTGCCCCCAGACACGCCGAATCCATACCGTTCGACGAATCCTCCACTGTCGCAAACATGACCCGCGCCCAGCAGACCATCTCCCTCGCGCTCCTCGCGAGCTCCGTACGACCCCTCCTCCCTGGATCCCACGTCCAGCACCCTTGCTGACCAGACGAACGCAGCTCTACCTCGCGCTCTTCCTCCAGCTCATTCCCATCCCCGCCAAGATTCAGGAGCAGGTCGTCCCTGTCGTACGTTCAATCCCTCCCTTTGCGCCGGCCGCAGCGCTTCTCGTCGGCAATTGCAGATCCTCTTGTGCTAATCTCTGCCCGTGACAGCTGCCCTTCTGGGTCCTCGTCTCCTTCGGCGCCTATCTCCTCGGCCGTCTCGGATACAACGTCATGACCTTCAACGACGTGCCCGAGGCGCACAAGGAACTTATGGCGGAGATCGACGAGGCCAAGGCCGACCTGCGGAAGCTCGGCGTTGACGTGGATTAAGGGACGATGGAACCGCGGAAGATATCAAGGGGGACAAAGGTGTACGATTGCGACCGACCAAGGCTCAGGCCCGATGCTACAACGGATATGAAGTTTGTCAGATGGCATAATTCTAGTATACCAGGTCAATTGACGCGTGGCGTTCGCCTTTTTTCGTCTGGGGCGCTGCTCGGTGATGCCCGTAACGTGGCCTCGTTGTGATATGGTGTCAGGATGGGGCCGGGCAAAAGGCTGCCTGTGAAGGCCGCTAGATAGGCTCTCAAGAAGACGCGGCTCCAGGTGGTTGCACAAAGTGCGATGTAACGGCGTTGCCTGTCGTCGCCTTACTGTCGACACCATTCGGCAGCTTTTGCTGCCGAATGGTGAGGCTCATCTCGTAGTTGCCCCTCGGGCCTCGGCAGCCAGACTCCAGCGGGGGCTGTGTTGTGACTGGGCGGAACATGTTAGCCGTTGTACTTCGTATTCAAACGATTCTTGGTCTGTGTACCTCCTCGCTTGTAGAATGGGAGGTAGTTGAAGTCGTCATGCACACAAAGCGGAAAGGAAGCCCGCTGCTTGGCTGACAGTTCTTTCCCAGAATCCATGACTTCACACCCTTCACGACTTCCCCTTTTTGGCATTGCAAAAGCGGAAACCACGACTACAGCCATGGAATTGCGCCTTAAAACGACCTTCTCGCCACATCATCTTTCTGAACTGTTTCTGAAACATCTCCAACATCCACCCCACGAACACTGTCGTTCTTTCAGAATCATGTCGAGCAACGCAACGCTTGCGCATGCATCGTCGCCGCCTTTGGATGGCAGAATCCTTGAATGCGACATTTCTTCTTGCCGCTCATCAGACGCAACAGCTTCTGTGGACACCTTTGCTGCTCAAGAAACCCGTCCGGAAGTAGAGCAAAACAGTCAAGTTGGCGACAGCAATACCGAGCTGGAATCTCTCGATCATGAGGATTTGACGGAGACAACTCAGCGGCGTGGAGCCGCACTGTCGTATAAGTCCTTGGAAATCTGGCAGATGGCAGCTTTTTACGTGCTTGGTCACCTAACCCCAGTCTCTTCGTGTGCCTGAGACGCTGCTGACATTTTTTCATCAGGCGTTTTATTTATTGCTATCCACCTCGGATTCTTTCTCTTCTTGCATGGCAAGCCTGTCGACCAAAGCGTAAGCCAGGGCCTTCAGTCTGCCATTGCAAACTTTCTCGCCATTGCTGCGGAGATCTGCCTATTGAGTGGAATCACCTTGGCCTACGAACAGTATCTCTGGCGTACGCTCCAAAAAAGAACGCTTGGAGCAATTACTATCGACAAGTTACTGAGACTCGTGTCAGCACCATGGAACCTAGTGCTTCCTCGTCTTCTCATGGGAGCACCAGGACCTTGGATAGTTGGTTTCGTATGCTTTTCGGTTCCTCTTGCGGTTGTATTCCCCCCTGGAGCCATGACGCTAGAGTTCCGCGAAGGCGTCATGCCGGTGTTACTGCCCAGCGTTCCAACGGTGAACATCAGTGACTGGGGCAACGGTGAGCTGGCGGACATACACCGTCTTGCCTTATGGTCACCATTCAACAATACGGATGTATTCCCAAATGTAGGCAAGCAAACGCACGCAGCAGCCCCGCGACTGACCCTGACGATTCCGCAGGCCGTTTTGCCTAAGCTGCTCAACGTTGCGACCATCGTATTGGCGGCAGGAAAGCCGGTCAATCTTCCTAATCCTTGCAGAGCCAGCTGCGTATACAACCTGCGGATCGACGGGCCAAAGTTAAGGTGTAAATCTGATATCCTTCCAAAGGACGACTCGCGGTCCGATTGCGTTGGGGCCGTCTTCTCTGCCATCGATGAAGCGGAAGATCCGGGCCCCATCATCAGAAAGAACTCGTTCAAGCTAACTTGGGCACCCGTGGAAAATGGCGTTTGCCTCTCCAACTCGACTGGGAGGGTAATGCAATGCTCTACCACGCTTGCCTCCTACGATGTCCACATCTCAACATTTCAAAATGGGACTCAGACCATAGGGAGTTCCGTGATTTCTGAAAGGGAGTTCTGGAGCGAAGATATGCCGATTAACACGACCGTTCTTCGTTCTTATTTCAGAGAATTCAACAACACCGCCTTTCACATGTTTCCGGAACGCCGAATCAATCTGACGGCTGATTTCTTACGCCTTCAAGCTTACTCCATCCGACAGGCAGCCTTGATCGCCATGACAGGGACTATTGATATAGATCCAGGTTCAAGTAAGATCTCTCCGAGCCGTCATCACGTATTAAGTACCGCATAATAACCATTCCCATTTCTAGAGCCTGACAAACAAGCCGTATTCCAAATAGACCGAGCAATGGGAGCTTGGGGTAGCCCATATTTCGAGATGCAGGACACTCCCAATTTCAACACGAGCATCCACGAAAAATCACTTGAAGCATATCTTCGGGACGTTCTTATCTCAACCATCTCTCTCAACTCCTTACAGCCTACCCCTCTTTGGACCAACACTGAGCCAGTATCCGCCATGGAGGGCGCCAACGTTTACATTTTTGACGGTGTTTGGCACTTTTACGCACCTTATGCGTCGTGCCTTGCTGTGACTGCAATAATCTACGTATTGGGTCTCCATGCGATGAGAAAGAGTGAAGTGGTTGCGAGAAGCGGTTTCCCTAAGTTGATGATAGCTACTATTCCCAGTAATTTCTTGTAACTCCCTAGCAACAGTCACAGGCTTGGACAAATAGCGTAATAAAAGGTCTTGGGCTTTCACTAGAATGAGGAAAGTTGCGTCTTATTCACCCGGCTAGAGTAGGAAATCAGTATTGTTATCGAGATTCACAGCAGGACTCAAGCCAGCGTATCGTTAACAAGATTAAGCGGCTAAGCTGATGTTCCTACTTCAACAGCTCCAAGACCAGAGCAAATTTGATGCTCAACTCTGTTGTCAAGTAGAAATATGGCTGTTGAAACTCATTCCTGCATCTTCGTCTAGTGAAAATAGCGCACAGCACTACAGCAGTGCCCGTTGGTTCGTGAAGCTGCAATAGTCAGGATGTTTTATTACACGTCACGGGTCCTTCAGCCGCTACGTCATTGATACCTGACAGGGGGAGTAAAGAAAAAGACGACACTTTTCTACTATTTGCCCCGATCCTTTCGACTCGCCACTCCTCCCTCGCAAAATGTCACTTGGCGACCAGTACTAACTACATATACCACCCTTGTATGCCACCCCTATTCGCCCCTCTTCCTGCGGAAACTGATATTGGCTTATCTCTGATAACAAGCCCTCTCAACAGTACGCATTGGCGATGATGACGTTCCAGTTGGTCTTGTGGAAGACCTGGCCAGAAACCCACGAAGTCGTGTCGTACTCGACACATCTGTTCATAAGGTAAAGGCAGCCGTCGGCAATAGACCCGAAGCTGACGAGTTCCTTGGGCTTGTTGTCCTGGAGTGAGAACGTTGATATTAGCCCATTGTCGCGTCTTCGCTGCGTCAGGTGGGACGGATGGGGAGCTGCGTGAAAGAACCTACATCGTTGCACCACCAGATTCCAGCACCTTGGGGGTTGCCGCCGCTGCAGCTGACCCTGCCACAGTTGCCCGGGCCGGCCCCGTTCCTGGGCCTGCCCTGGACCTTGTACAAGTACTTCATGCCGTTTTCTACGTCTCCGGCCCTCGTGTGCGGCCATCTCCCCTTGCAGAAGTAGGAGGAGCCGGTGAAGTCGGTGAAACGGCGCTCGAGCACCGGAGCCTCGACGTCGGCCACGCCAAAGTCGGCGTCGTAGTTCGGGTTGAGTTCCAACAGGCCCGAGTAGACCTGCTCGAC
>WIGM01001015.1:0-14764 GCA_014235935.1 Colletotrichum musicola
GAAAAGAATATATGACGGGACTAGGGTACCAGTGGGAACTAGGAACGGAGTGAACGCCTAATAGGCCATAGTCAAGATTTGGAGGACGTTGGGGAGGGATCTGTACATAGGGTAGATATCCCGAGACCGCGGCCCTTCACGCCTCATACCCTCTGGGAGGTCTGCCGCAAGGGCGGCTGCGCCCTTGCCGCCACGGCGTTAAATATAAAACAAACAAACAAACAAACAGCTACCAAGATAGACGGCGGCGATGCATCTCTCGGGTCCAGACAAGCAAGCCCGACTCGGAAATCAAAGAGGAACAGAAGGGCAAGCACAACTTCGTTACGGAAGCCGAAAGAAGTCGTGTGCCTGTTGGTGTTTTTGGATGCGGCGATGGGGGCAGCGATGTCAGCAACTGGGCCGTTCCTGTGGGGCAGTTTGGTTCCTTAGAGACACCATTCAGCGATAGTACATACTATCGTCGGATAACGAAAAGTTGGTGCTTGGTCCTAGGGGATAGATGGGCAAGAACGGACCTTACACGGCTTCTTGTGAGGCTCGGATCTCCGAAAATTATGCTGCCCTTCATTTAGCCTTACTTCTTTTCCATCTCACACCAGTTACAGTCACAATTGCAATCAAAGCTTATACCTGGGGATAGCTCCTAAAAAAAAACCTTATTACGTTTTGTAACAATAGAGGAGACAAATAAAAGGCGGTCTGAAGCGGTTGTTTTTATAAGAGGGACTCTCTCGAAGAGAGCCCTAGACGCTCGAGATTTATATGATAGTCAGAGACCCTCGTCTCACAGCCACAAGAGACGCCACGTCTAGCCACGAGTTTAATATAGGCAACTTTAGAGTCTTAAAGAATTTACTAGTGATAAAGGCTAGAGCATTAATGTACAGGACAAGTTTATTGAGTCTTATAAAAAAGATGACTTCGTGGATAGGATGAAGCTGGCTGTCCTTAGAAAGAAGCTTTAAATACACATTCAAAGGAAGAACCTGTCAGATTGAAGGACCTGGAGCGACGGAGCTTTGTGGAGCCGATCCGCTTCGTGCCTAAGGCAACAAG
Organism: Colletotrichum musicola; assembly: GCA_014235935.1. Lineage (NCBI taxonomy): Eukaryota > Fungi > Ascomycota > Sordariomycetes > Glomerellales > Glomerellaceae > Colletotrichum > Colletotrichum musicola. The sequence goes on from WIGM01001015.1 coordinate 1,060, forward strand.
GGACACCCCTACCCCTAGTACCGGGGATCTCCATGACCGGAATCAGCTACTTAGCAGATACAACAACAATACACACAATTAGACCCCCAATTCGACAGAAGGCTTTACCTTTAAGACTAAAAGGACTGCTAAAGGAAGGCAAAATAATGTACCTGGTCGTTGGGTCAAATGTGATAGAAGCAACGACATCCCTCCTAAGGATGAAGACCCCTGGTGGCCAGCTAATGTAAGGAACGGTACAGCCCACCGCTCGCCCAAAAGGTCAGATAACCAAGCTATCGGCAGATAGCTTGGTTATGGCTGTATGCTGTGACATCGGCTAGTCTCCGGCGCTCTGGCTCACGGCTGCGCACGACCGTCACAGCTAACAAGCCTAGAGCTAACACCTAAAGCTAAAGTTTACAGCTATCCTTAAAGTAACTAATTCGTTTTAATAGTAATCTTAGTGTTACGAGCGGGTCAGGGCAACCAACTGTAGCACAAAGCAAAAGCTTCGGTAATAATGCGCACGCATCATTATCCCCTGTTCTGCACTATATAGTCACGAGCCTACAGGAACCAACTGTAGCGGTCGTAACACTTAGCTAGAAAGTTATTCTAATATTACATATATATAGTTATATAACTAGTTAACTATAGTAAATTAGATTTTATATATTAGATACAGTTAAAAGAGAAACATCAGACCCAAAAAACGTGTTCAGGTAATCCTCGGTAAGCAAGCCACCGAGGTCGTATTGTGGTCTGTTGTTGCCCGTCGCAGCACACCCAGTTGCGCTTTCGGCTGGCGCTCATAGCGGTTTGGATTTGCTTCGAGTCAAGCTTGCGGTTGGAAAAGATCTATCGTTACATCGTATTAACCGCCCGCAGTTTATCATTAGTTGCTCCGAACGGCTCCGAGCGGTCGAATCTGGCTTGGATGCGCTGGGCGAGATCATCGTGAGCTCCTCGCTTGCAACAAAGAATGTGGTCACGACCTTCCATGGTCAGACGCAATATTTGGCATATATCGCCAAACGCCTGGTATCTCCGGGACATGGCTCTTGAACGACTCGAGGGTCAGCGGCGGGTTGGAATTTAGAGCGTGGAGCGAGGGGGACGGGGTGAGATCAGTGGTGTCGCAACCGGGATCATGCGCGCGGGGTTTGCCCCAAACGGCGGGGGTTAACGCGAGCAAACGCCTCGGCGGCACACGGCAGCCCGTATGTAATACTAGGTAGTACTACGTACTAGGTAGTAGCCTGTACCTGTCAGTGGGAGAAGTTAAATAGGGGTATCATGCCGCGCACCCCTGAATCGACCGTAGCAGGTGAGGGAATCGACTTCGGAACTAATACCTCTACCTATGCCTTCTGTCCGACGGGAAAGGAAACTGGATATCTTGGAAATCCAGCATGGGCATCGCATTACACGCTCGGTCGTGCAGGTTGCGCATGACAAATGGACTATCCCTTGCTCAGAAGAACGGCCGAGCCAGCAGCACATCTATTTGTCGCTTACTAAGAGGGTCCTTGGACGAACGACAAACGACGGCAACCTGTAAATTGATGTCGAGTACTCGGATCACGCATATATAGAGGGAAGTCCATTCACCGGACAAGGTCTCCGCCTGTATTCTCAGAACAATCAGGAACCTAGCAAACCCAAGAAGCAAGGCAGATCTTATAGCCTGCTTACTGGCAGTTACAGTCTACTTCACCCATCAGTAACCAGGGGCTATACTTGATGCCGCTGAAATAGTGGGATTCGACCGCCAGAAGGTTCGCCTGGTAGTAGGGCCGCTGGCCGCTCTTTTAGCCCATGTCGATAGCAATAACTCGATTTAAGATAATCAATGGTTCGTCATTTAGATCGGAGGCGGGACTATGGACGTTACTATCCCCTATATCGAAAGGTCGGAGATCCGATAATCTTAGATATGTTATGAAGGCCATGGCAGGCGACAGCTCCCTGGGGGATACAGATTTTGACCAAAGCCTGACCAATTTCGTGCTCAGAAAGTCGAGGAAAGAGGAATATGGTTTTGAGGAACGTCGACAAAAAGGCGATTGGCAACGTGCTAGTGGCCGGTGGCACGGGGAATATGCCCTGCCTTAGATCGATCATCACAGAATTGCTCCCTGACGCTGAGATCCACCACTCATTGGAGGCGGTCGGACGCAGCGCAGCGCTTATCAGTGGTAATCCGAAAATCACTACGACGGACGTCCTTCTGCGGTCGATCGGCATAGAGCTACAGAATAAGCACCTGGGCAAGATCCTACACCGTAATAAGGCTCTACCGGCACAAGAATGGGAGGAGTGTACTTTGCCGCATGACAATATAGATAAGTTACATATCGTGATATATAAAGGGACGAGCGGATTACGAGAAATAACGTTCTACTGGGAGAATTTTGGATCAAGAAGCTACCTTCTTTTCTAGAGGGGACAGTAGTTCACGTGGAGATCAGCATCGACTGGCTCATAGAAGTGAAAGCAACTGCGTTCCTCGTTCCTGGACAGTCAGTCAGAATCCCTCGAAATCTACTACAAGTCCCGCTGCACGCCCGACCAACTACAGAAGTCAAGTCTGTTGACTTCCGAGAGCCCAGGTGGGAAGGCAACAGCCGTCGACCGGGAGAAGAGAGGTAACTGTTGAGGAGCGGGGTCACGTGCCGTGGCACCAGGCCTTCCTCCGAACCCAGGCTCCACAAGCAGCAGATCTCTCTCTCTCTCACATCACCACAATACAGTCAGCAGTTGCTCCCCCACAGTAACAGTAAAAGCCTCAGAAGAGGCTGAACTGACGGAGAATCAACTACCCCAATCAGCTTCATCCCCATCAAGTGTCGCCTTGTCAACTTAAGGTAGAGGAGAGCAATGCACAACAGGAATAGGACCTGAAAAGCGCATTTGTGTGACTAGACTAGTGGAAATCATGGCCTCAAGAATATACTTATGCCTGTGAACAGTCCCGTTTGCTTCACTTCTTGACCTTCACAGACCGTCCACTTTCGCCAGGCTCCCACTTCAGGTTCCTGCTCATGCTCCTAGCACGCGACTGCCTGTGGGTCTGCCGCCAGAGAATGGAATAGGGGTCACCGCACTACGGTTGCCTTGCGCCCCTGGTCAAATGCAGACAAAACTTTTATTGATTCGTCTTGGCTTATCCACCTCATCTCCTGTGCGTCTGTGAAAGAAGAAACAACACGTCTCGGTCTTCGGCCTGCTCCGACTGGCTGCGAGGTCACAAGTTGCAGGAGGCAGAGACCTACCCGGCCCAAACAGTCTGCCCGCCGAGGTCCCTACATATAAACAGCACTGGCAGACCCGTCGTTGTCAGCTGGATTTTCCTTACACTTCAGGTCCTACGGCCGATTACATCATGGCCAGCAACTCGTCACTCTTGCACTATCGGATTGTTTCTCTGAGATACACCAAAGACTTGAAGGACAGCTTAAGCTGTAGTCTTCTTGTCTGGTCCAATGGGGAACTCGAGGCGGAACCCACTGGTTGTCCGTGGACTGACATTCCCGAGTTCAAGCAACTTGTCCAAAAGGCTTCTTTGAGGATCTTCTCATTTCATACGAAGACAATAAACGGATCCTTCAAGGAGGGGTACCTGTACGTATGTGCGATTCTGCGTGCAGGATTTGAGCTGAAAGTCCACAGGCAACTTACTCTGGGACCATGGGTACCCCCACTCTGCGCCACCACCACCGGCTCAACACACGATCATGCCGACATGACCCATCTGAAAGAGCCACAAGAGATGATGGAGTTTACACCCGATCCAGCTAGTCCCACTATAGACATCGCCACTAGCTCAGCAGACGATGACATCGACGTAACCTCTTCGACCGAGCCACAGGGGATTATAGAGTCCACACCCGATCCTGAGTGCAACAACTTCTTTAAGAGCAAAAGAAACACCAGACAGCACATATCCTATATCTACAAAAGTCACAAGCGTATAACATGTATATACTCCAAGGTCTTCAAGAACAACAAACGTTATACGTGCCAAAGGGAAAGATACTGTCAACTTATCAACGAACGGTATAAGCCTTGTCCAAAATAAACATGCCTTCTACAACAGATCTATCACTAATCTAGCCCCCTAGGAAACAATACTCTACTTGTCCAATTTGCGGCAAAAATATCGAAAAGCTCACAAGACACATTATAGAGAAGCATTGCATTCGCCCTACATTTGTGTGTTTGGTCCAAACCTGTAAGGGAAAACAGAGATACAACTCGCTACACCTTATCAAGAGGCATAGTAACACACACCACAACAACGACAAGGCAGAGTGTCCATTCGATTCTTGTGGCTTTACTGCAGCTGGACCAAAGCCAGTTACCGAGGTAGTGCAACACATTTACAGCGAGGACGGAGTGCATCAGGCGCAAATTGGAGATTACCAATGTCCCTGGAGGTGCCCTAATGGGCAGGTTTTCAAGTTAAGTGATTTTAAAAAGCACATCGGACTACACTTAGAAGTCTCTAGATGTGCAAATACTGCACCAATAGAATGACAAACTATGCACGCCTTCTGCAGAAATCATCAATAATCCTCTTGATGACTAGCAAGTCTGTCTCCCTGGCAACATTGTTGTCAAAAGACGGGACACGGACGACTTCTCGTCTAGCATTATGAAGGCAGTGCTGTACCCGGATGACCAGGAGGATTCGGACTGGCCAATCAGAGTCTCCTCCAAACGTCGCCTGGAGATACTTGCGATGGGAGAGTCAGGCATCCTGGCGGTGTTCTCTAGCGAGCAAAGCCGAGCCGGAGGGGGAGTCCACAGTTGTGGGTGTGGGGGGCGTCCCAACAATGAGCGGTTGACCATTGTAATGGCATTCTCCGTATCAGAGCAAGGGGGGGGCCTTCCAACTTTTGAACGTTAGAAGCCCCCCTCCCCCTAACTCCTCCATATCTCCTCAGCGCCCAGACCCCGCTCCTTTTACTATGTAGTTCTAATGTGAAGTTCGTCACCCCTTTACATCTCGACCGAGTTCTTGGCCCGGGATTCTACTGGTCCGCAGGTAACCCCCGCCTAATGTTAAGATGTCTCAGTGACCTTAAGCAGACGGAGATGCTGCCCAAGAGCAGACATATATCGAGCCTGAGATGCCGCCCGTTGCGGCATCTCAGATGGACACTTTGCCGCGTTGTCTTACTGTCATTCTTTTCACACTTCCTCCACAGGTATTGAAAGAGTTTACCACAAAGTTTGGGGAAATGTTCCTGTCGGAATATTAGGTAGAAGGGATGCCCATGGCTAACTCCTATGGCCTACAGTAGCCGTGGGCTACTGTGGCTCATGGCACCATGGCGCCCGAGATGGGGAGCCCTCATTGTCAATCCATGGAGGATGGCGTAAGGTCTTATCGATAACGCGATACGACCAATAACAGCTCGGATATTATCCTCCTCCACGGATCGGGCTCCGCCTACCAACCTTCCTACCTACAAGCAATCCTCGAGATCTAATACGAAACTACGTGTTTTGCTTCACTTACAAACCTCTCGTGCGAGATGTGTTTACCCCTGGTAAACCAACAGTTCCCGACTAAGTTAAACACGGAAATGTTAGGCATGATGTTATATTCCGGCCGAGCGGGAAACCGCTTGTTACGAGCAGGTCAGGGCAACCAACTGTGGCACAAAGCAAAAGCTTCGGTAATGATGCGCACGCATCATTATCCCCTGTTCTGCACTATATAACTACACACCGGTAAGGCGCGCACTACCAACACGACCAGGTCGTAAGACCGCTACTGGTAGCAGGCACTACCTGCTTTTCAGTGTCTAGGGGACTGATAGAACTAATTTAGACTTAGTAATAATGTGAAATGAAATTAGTTTATGATAATTGTAATCTAGTTAGTTAATAATTCTGTAAGAATAACTATCTTTTATATTATTTATACACATACAGAGTTTATTACGCCCCGACTAAGCCATTGAGGGCTCCTATGCTTATCTACATCGTCCCCACTTGCGTTCGTAACTTGATCTCCCATAAGCCCATCCGTATAAGGCCCATTTTCGTCCGTGTCATCCTCGGTTACTCCTTGCCGTATCTGTGGTTTCTCGTGGGGTTAGTAGCCGGCCATCTTGGAGCCACTTCCTCCAAGTGTTCAGGTTCCTATCTTCGGCGGCTGAAGCGGGTCCTGCTGTCGATGGCACGAGGGTGCGTGGGGTGTTGTTGGGTGTTGTTGGTAGGTTAGTAGGTTGATTTAGTGATGTTATAGGCTTCCACATAGTTTGCCAATCTGTGCTTCGAGTTTGCAAAATCGGTGTCCGTTTTGCAAGTCTGGAAATTCTGTTGAGCATAGACCAGTCGGTCTTGGCGCTTACGGGGTACATTGGCAGACGACAGGAGTACTTCTCCATACGGAACGATACATTCATTCATATTAGAAGCCAAAACTGGCTTCGGGCTCATTTTGGCTCTGAGGGTCAGCAAGCCCATACCCACTACTGACTCTTACTCTGTAGCACATGTGCGCGTTCAGCAGCGTAAGCCAAAAATGCCTGTCAGCCGAAACTGCGCTGATCTTACTTAGACGCATACTCCACTGTAGGATATAACTCTAAGCAAGAAGACACTATATCCGAGCTAAAATCATTAGCTTCGGGAATTATTTTCCCTACTTTGATTGTAGCCATCTCTTCCATCTATAGTCAGTATATGTTACGACCCGTTGGTTAACAGACCGCTGACGACGACCCCGCAGGGGGCTCAGCGGTTAAATGGGCACGTCAGCCCATGTCAGCGTAACACAAACCTCACTGTCAGAAGGCTGGCCGCAACATCAACACGCCCTTTCTACGATTAACTCATAATTGATAATTGTCAAGAATCGCAGATGCGCACGCTCGTAGGGGTTGTATGGGCACTCTTGTCCCTGTTGTATATTGATTGATTTATCGTGTTCTTCTTGCTGTTTTCGCGCACGCGCACCCCTGAAGGAGATTGGTGCGCCACGTCACATGCGAGCCACTAACTCCGATATACCGCGTAAACGCCGAAGTATACGTGCACCTTCGCCCAGGCCATACACATATGGCCCTTCCCTTCAACAATAATCCTCTTTACATAACCCCTACTGTAGGCCGCTCCGGAATATCATTAACGCCACGATAAGCACGCGGGAAAACCTATGCGCTTAGGCCACGGCACTGTATTACTCACGTCACGTGGTAGCCACCCCGCCCCATATACTGAAAATATCGAAACACAGCCTCTTTCGCGCCTATTCAAAACAACAATTGTGTGCACCTACACGCTTGCTCCCATCAACACTTTCAACCGGCCAGATTGCCATTTCCCCCGTTACAAGATGGGGTCCCTATCCTTCAATAAGCTGAGGGTAATGTACAAGCTATACAAAACGACCGGTAAGGCAATTTACGCACTGCTGGACCCTTCCGAAAGGCTCGTAAATGTCAAGTTCGACAATGCGGTCGCTATTGCCCAGGATCTAGTGGATGCCTTACGCAGGGAACAACGAGACGCTCTTTTCCCGCTCATCGAACGCGCCATAAAACTACGCAAGGACTGCCTACCGTACTTCAAGCACTCGGTCAAGGAAGGCCATATGACGTATATCCGGTTCTTGGAGAAGGTTCAACAACACTTGCGAATGGCACATAATAACGACGCAACCAACCCTAGTGCTGATATCGACGAGCATGAGCCGGTGGTCGATCTTAAGAAAGAGTTGCAGCCAGTGGCGGACGTCACGGAGGAGATGCAGCCGGTGGTCAACATTAAGCAAGAGCTGCAGGGAACGGACCAGGGGCAGTCGACAAAAGCCGAACGCCTGGGCGATAGGGAGGCTGGCTATGCCAATGGCATGACGCTCGACCAGATTGATTTCCTCTCCTTCCTAGAGGCCCTTATGGCCTTAGTGGAAAAGGCAGCCAAACTCTGGAAGCCAGATGAAAAGCTCCCTATCGGGGTAGCCGCAAGCTGTATGTGGACTTGGTCGTTTGTTAAATGATTCGTTTGAGTATTTGTACTAACAACTTCGGTCGTGCGACGTTTCGGAGAATATAGTGACCACCGTTTTTCTTATCGAAGCCGAGCAACTCATTAACCTAGCGAGTCTTTTGGATGAGGAAGAGCGGGAGAAGAGGGAAACCCAGAGGGGGTCTACGCCCTGGGCTACCACTACTTCTCGAGACGGAGAAAAGAGCTATCCGAAGCTTGCAAAGGGCTGGGTTGACGCGCTGGAACGTGCGGAGGACAGGGGAGAGGCATGGCGCAAGCTAGCTGCACTCCCGGTGAATTTCGCCAACTATCTAAACTTGCTGTATTTTCTCCCCGACCCCAGGAGCCACCAACGACTTGCTAATCCTGCCTATAGAGAGCCGTTGTCTGATGCATTTCCCAGGCACCTCCGGGCTAGTCACATGCCCCACGCCTTCGCCCTGCTATCTCGTGGCCTGGACGCGTTCCAAAACTACCGGGGAGAGCCCGATCAGATATCACCAGCCGACCTACCCCTCGTAACCATCATTGGACTGTACTTTTTCTCCCTGGTCCTTGCGAAGGATGCAATGCTACAACCGGCGCTTATGCACGACGCGCGGAACACAGTTTGCGCCCAATTAGACGAGTGCCTCGCCATCCTGCCGCGGCTCATCAGAGACAAGTGCTTTTCCGATGAGCAGGCAGAGGCCTTTCGTGATAGAGCGACCTCGATGAAGCATTGGGCCCATGCCTGCCGTGAGCCGATCAGCCTAGGCGATATCCACGTTTATGCCCGGGTGTACTGGACCTGGTGGTATGGGCAACTTATTGCCTCCAACAGCAGGCTGCTGCAGACATTCTTATACTTGTGTGAGAAACGGCATCTGGAGGCTGCTGTGGATCAAGGTGCGACAGGCCTAGGCGGAGTTGGCGACAATGACGACGAGGACAATAACAACGAGGACGATGACGAGCGCCTGCTGAAAGCCTTACTCGAGGACTCGCGTGTCGCACCACTCCTCCTCAAGAATGGACGGCCCCAAACGGTTCTGGAATGCATCACAGCGCTGCAAGACTGGTGCTTCATCTCGACAAACGATGGGGAAACGATATCACTCTCGTCTGCACCGAATACCGAGACAGAGTCGAGGCAAAAGATGGTAGAAAGAAGCTGCCTAAGGCGAAGGACCAGCCTTCTAAGTCAAGAGATTATGGATACTCGACATATGGGTCTTCATATCGACATACGTACACGCCTTTGCGAAAGGGGGGACAAGGCAGATGTCGATGCCGCCCTTGAGCGCTACTTGATCCGGGAAACGACTGCCCCGAACTGCCTACAACTCGAGCAAGCTCTCTGCACGACACTTCAGAAACTGCCCGTATGGGCAGATATTTGTGTTCAGAACGTCTTAACAAAACTTCATAGTAACGAGAAGTGGCAGAAGGCGATCCTTGAAAATTTCGATCACGGGATCCATGCCGTTTGCAACAAGAATGCCACGAGTCCCGCGTATGGAACCATCAAACTCTCCTTGCTTGAACCTGCTATCATAAGAGCGGCCCTGGGCTTTCCCGGATACAACGACTCACTCAAGTCTGCCCTCGCCGGCGCCATCGCGGGAGCTGTCGGGTGGAAAGTCTCGTGGAACGAGGAGCTGTTCCAGGAGACAATGCCAGGGTGGAAGAATATATTTCAAGCATTCGAGATCAAGGAGCTGTCCGAAGAGCACGACATTCAAGTGGACACCTGCATCATGTGCTTAATGCCTTTGGACCTTGAAAAAGGGCGCAGACCGAAGAATAAAAAGGCCCGGAAGTTGCTTCAACAGCAGAGGTCTCGACAGTGGAGCGAGGCTGTGGGAGCCATCTTTAAGAACTTCATGAATGAGGCTCGACCGGTATTCGAACAAGCCTACGGCAAGAAGGCGAGTACCACTCCTGGTGGCATCGAAGTGCCCATCGGTCGGATGGCAATTTGAGTTATGTAAAGGACTGGAAACAGCAAAGTTTTATAGACTTAAATGCATAAAGACATTGCTAGACAAAGCCCGACACTTGTGGTCTAGGTGTCTAACAAGGTATAAGTCACTACTCTGAGGGCTGAAAGTATCCAAAGATGAATACGAGGTTAATAGCTGAAGAGCCAGCAAGAGACCCCCGTGAGCAACGTTGGAACCACCCCTGTGGGCAACAATGCGTCCAGCCTCAATTGCGGCACTTTTGACGGCACTACCGCCGCGGCAAGATGGCTCGCCAGACTCAAGTGGGACTTTGAGAAAGTAGGCCATGACCCCCCGCCAGGCTGCCATACTACCAAGTCATCAGAACCATAAACATGCAGTGTGAAGGCGATGCGGCGACTAATTTAGACAGCGTTCCACGCCTCACGGATATCGTGGAATGGGCAGAAGAGGGAACTGCTACCCAGGAACAGTTGAATATTGTCGTGGCACGTAGCGTGCCTTGCATATCGCAATTACCAACGTTGTAAGTGTGGTTCCACTTTTTGCAGCGTCACTCACTCGTGGATCTGATGCAAGAAGGTCCTGGACAAAGGCGAGCCTATAGTTCAGAGTTACCTAGCATCTTTGAGTACAGGGACGGATACCTGATTACCACCACTGAACCCAGAAGCACCACAAGCAGCACCGGGCGCACCCTCTTGCGGCAGAATTCCTAGAGGCCGAAGACAATCACCTCAAGATCCAGGAAGACTCTAAATTGTGGGTTAATGCGGCTGAAGTTCAAAGCGGGGCCGGTGATCCTCGGCGATCCGCAAACGAAAGATGAGTGAGAGACGTACGCATCTACGCTGGCAGGTATGTCGTTCAGAGTTCTCGTGGCCGTCGGAGCCCATTTTAATCTTGAGCTGCTACAATACGATGCGGCGGAAACCTTTGTACATGCCTCCATAGACAAAACCGTCTTCATGGAGCAGTCGTCAGGACAGCGCCACTCTGGTATGGTGTTGCAAGTCCAGAAGGTCGTCTACGGGCTGCGACAATCCCATCTCTTGTGGCAAAGGCACTTCCAAGCCGGCCTAAACGCGCTCGGCTTCGCACGCGCCACGGACGAAAACAGCTGTTGGGAAAAGGCAGCCATTTCCTTCTTCTACCATCCCAGCTTTCCCTTGACGCCTAACCCAGGAGGTTAAGGAGCTCATCAACGCGCTTCAGGTGCGATACCAACTCGATGGTGGGAACGACCTCAAGTGATTCCTCGGCATCGGAGTGCTCCGCGACGACTCCAAACAAAGGATTCGGCTCTCGCAGTCGGTCTGCGCGGAGAAGGTTCGCAAGCTGCTGCCCTCGAAGACTGACGACGATGTAGACGCGAAGATGGCGGCGGAGTCGCGGCTCTGCGTCCCTATGACGATAGAGGAGTTGCTGCCGTTTTACCTTAACTAGCATAAGATTTGGAACGGTCTTGTACATTACGGTTATGACGTAGCCTGACGTCGCTTTTGCGGCGAGCCGTCTCGCGCTCCCTAATCAAAACCCAGGATCGAGCCACCACAAGGCCGCCGATCGCGTGCTCCGAGCCCGGCCAAAAAGAGGAAGTCTTCATCGTTGCCTCTGACGCAAACTTCGCCGACAACTCGATCAATCGAAATAACTCCCAAGCGTTCGCTATAAAGCTGCTTAGAGGACTGATCGCTTATAGCGCAAATAAGCAGGGTGCGGTCACCACGTCAACGACGGAAGCTGAGCTCCTCGCGCTCTCGCTGGCCACACGGGAAGCGCTCTATAACCCCACGTCAGGTTCAACAGCCCGCTGGAGCCGCAACGATGCTCGTTTCCCCGTCTCAGAGCGCGCCACAGCGACAATGCAGATACAGTGTGATAACCAGCAGACGATCAGGTCAACTGCAGAGCTCATCCGGCTCCACACGAGGCTACGCGAGGCCGAAATACACCATCACTGGCTGCGGCAAGGGATCGCAGCGGGAAGGGTCGAAGTCGTCTATAACGCCCTCAGCCGTTCGAAACGTCCATCGAGTAGCCGAACATCGGCAGCCAAACAGAGCGGTTGGAGCGTAGTCGCGCGAGGGATATTGAGGACGAAGAGACGAGGGAGTCCTGTAGAGACGAGTTATAGGACCTTTCGGCGAACGAATAGCAATAGGGATAAATAACGCGAAACTCCGAGAAAATGGCCTCAAACCCTAGAAGAATTAGTCTCCTATGGGGTAGTAAACCTCTTTCCTGGTTCTTGACGTGAGGTTAGTATGATGGAATTTATGCGCCCTGAGTTATCGAATTGAGAAATAAAGCCGAGACGTTGGAAATTAAGATATAAGACGCAAATAACCGAGACACGAGGAGGAGAAGCTATCATCTGATGCTGTTCCTATTTTGGTATTGGTAGCGTTAGGGCTGTTGGGCCGTCCTTGTGAAATTTGAAGCACCTCAGATATTTACGTGTTGGGAAGTTCAACCTCAATGAGACTCTCAACTGCCTTACCGCCTTTCCAAATACTAACGATCCTAAAACCGGCAATATTCTCTAGTAGGTTTCTCCAGTCTCTTTCGGTCCGCTCCTGCGAACTGAAAAGGGTCAACATAACCATGTCGAGAGCAGAAGTCTCCCACCAGACACCCGTCGACGGAATGACATTCTCATTGATCAGAAGCTTGCTGTAGCCCGGCTTCATAGCAGCCTTGATCCGTGCCAAGATGCCCTTACAGACATCATCGGGCCAGTCGTGTAGAACAGAGTGTAAGTAGTAGGCTCGGGCACCTTTGATCGGCTGCTCATCATGGAAGTTGTAGGCCATTTTGGTGATTACTGGGTCAAGGTAGGAGATCTTTTTGAAGACAGTGCCCAGATCCTGGAGTATGAGCTTGCCTGGTGGACTGGGATAGTGTTGATACAACTCTTTCAAGTCGTGGCCGAGACTACCACCGATATCCACCAAAAGCGGAGCTCCAGGCTCGGTACAGGCTCCATTAAAGAGTCTTTCCTGGATGGGGAAGAATTTGAACCAGGGCGTGCGTCCTTGGCGGTAGCCAGACATGTGGTTATTGAAGTGCTTGTTGGCTATAACTATTAGTATCGGTGTACACCAAGGAGGAGTTACTTACAACCCAACGAGTCCAGCCACTCGAACATGTTCTTTCCAGTTCCATAAGCAAACATCATAGACGTGTCTTTAGCATCGGTAGGGTTCTTGAATTTCCGTGCGCGAGAATATTCGTGGAACCTCAGGGGCCCGGCACCGGTACAAGCCGGCCTTGAGTGGTACTTGGGTTACTCAAATTGTAATTTTACGTAGAGAAAAGAAAGCAGCGGAAGACCTACAATGCGAGATAGCCACCTGCGATATAGTCGAGGCTTAAAGATTTCGAAAGCCGGGTCGGCTGGTACTCATCAATGCCTGTCTCTTCGAGATAGCCCATAGATCCTAGATGGCGCATCAGGCGGCCTGTTATACGTCTGTTAGCTTGCAGATAAGTGCTATACTTGACCGAGATGCCGCACTCAAAAGCTTCGGGTCGATATCAAGTTCACCAGCTAACGCCTCCACCTGCTGGGCCTTATCGCCATTTCGGGCCATTTGCTTCCACAGGCCTGTCTCCACGCCGAAACAGATAGCAGCGAGTACACCAGTCTCCAATGTCAGCCATTTTGGTCCTAGAGTCTACTAAAAATGACAATAGGGGCTTACCTGCGCCCAGCAATGCTTGACCATGGTCTCTCTCGGAGTCTCGAGAGCTTGTACTAGTGAGCG